>JAHWFO010029581.1:407334-422277 GCA_023313115.1 Rhysida immarginata
AAAAAACCAACACGAAGAGGGAGAAGTGATTGGATGAGAAGGATGTGTCGTGAATACGAGAACCTCAAAAATACATTTGATGAGTGGGAGGATTTTTTTTTTTTTTTTTTCCTCTCGAGTCCTGCTGCAACTTCAGTCAACAGTCGGCAACAATTGAGAATTAATTCCATTGATTTACGTCGGTTGTTCCCAGACATTAATGGTTGTCTGTTTGTTTAGAAAAAAATGATACAAAAATTTGATGTGAAGTGAAAAAAAAGAAAGAGTTGAAGACCCAGAGGAAATTAAAATGCTACAAACTGTGTCCAAAACATTTTAACGAGATGACATCTGTTATAAATTATATTGTGAACTCGGAAGGGGCTATTTTGAAGAAGATTATGCATGAAAAATGGCAATGTTTATCGGTAAATTATAATTTTATATTTTGAATTCCTATTCATTTAAATAATGGAGAGGAAATTATCCTTCAGTTAAATTAAAATTTTTAATACTTTTTGCTGAGATGAGAAAAGACTTGAAAATAAAAGAAAATAGTGAATATTATTCCTTATTTTTCATGTAATATTCATGGATTGTTATTTATTTATTTATTATTTTTTTTAATTCTTTACCTTTGGTAGAGGAGAAGAGGAATGGTAGAGAGAAAAGACCTACAACCATCGTAAAACGTAATCACAGCTTTTATAATCGAAAACCGAGACGAAGATTTTTCTGAACTTGGCATAATTAATCGTCGAATGTTCAAAGAAAACAGATTTCTTGGGCGAATCGAAGCCAAAACAGCCATTAGGCAAATTGCACCCGCCAAGGACCTCGATCGTTAACATGATTCACATTAATTGTCGAGAATCCGAAATGTTACGTAATTATGCACATTGCATATGGCGAATTCTCTTTGATTAGTCCTAATTGATAGGGCAGCCGTAATATGGGACGAAAGGGGTGAGATAAGGGCGGTGCCTGGTCTCAAAGGGCCCTTTTTGCTCCGATCATCTTCCCAACGACCCGGAATTACTGTCGACAACCCCCGGCGGTAAATTGATCGAATCCGCCTCAATCGATCATCAATGAAAAATTCCAGACACGCACCCACTCGCCATTTTCACAAACCACAATCCGTTCATTTCCGTAAAATCAATTCATTCATTCGTCCATTCATTCAATCCCCGGTTATTTAGCAGGGCTATAGAAATTTGAAAAATAAGACGCTCGATCTGTTGAGAATATTGATAAAATTACAGCGTAATTCGAAATTTTTTATTAACTCCATGTAGGATGAAAATTACATTCGGTTACCTTCCATTGAAATATCTTTGGAGTTCTATGGAGGAAATTCCAATTAGATGGGTTATCGAAAGTTATTTCTCTACACAGACAATATCTTTTATCAATTCTAGGATTGATTTTTGCATCGGTATGTCAGTTATAATGGTTTAAGTAGATGTTTGAAATGAAATATGACCCGAGGTGGTAATTATGGTTCAATCCATTCTTAAGGCCCCTTCAGTCGTTCAGTTTGAATTTTGCTCATCTTCTTTCTCAATGAAAACGTGGACATGCGTATTACCACCATAGGAACTCCCGAACTTTAATGCTTTAATTAACATATTATACATAAACACATTCACATTTTACAGATAAGAATTCAGTCGCTGTTGAGGTTTTATTAGCTTGTTCATTACTTTAAGGTAAAAAAAAAAAAAACAACTTTATAGTAATTCCTCGAAATTTGAACTCGGAATGTTCTTCTCAATTCTCTTTCCACTAATCATATTGCTGGATCCTGATTATTATAATGCATTGGAATCGTCCGATACAGGAGTGGTCCGATAGAACGGATATAATAATTTCTGACTAACCCGTTGCTTATCATTCAAGGCGTTAATTAAAAATTTATTATGTATGACAGTTGGGTCTCTACTTTTTCAGTTTTCTTTATATAACTGTCTTCCTCTAACTTTTCCCTATTAATTCTTTGACCGGAACATTTCGTCCGTGACATACATTTCATTAGTAGCAGAAGGAAAGATAATGGAAAATACGCGCTCATTTGTCGTCTTTCCTTTGCCATATATTATAATTATACTTGCATTTACCTATGAGAAAGTTTACGTTAAACTCTCGATTGAAATTACAAGAAACGAAAAGTGCGTGATGCTGCGATGGATCCTGCCTGAGAATTGTCTGCTTCGCACCCAAATGGTTTATTTATATTCCTTAAAAAACAGGGTTTAGTTACCTCAATAGGAAACTAGACTCCCATAATTTCTCATCATAACTTTCATGGTTTGTCGAATTTGCAGGATAAACACCCAATAAACTTTGGGCCCCCTCCCTCTCCTTTCTAAGCTTGTTTCTAAGTTTGGTGGGAGCGTTTTCTTTGTTAATGCCTCCGTAAGTGGGTGTCGGAGATGGTTTTATCTTGTGTGAAGTTTTAATAGTTGTTCAATTTTAAGCCTTTTCGGAACGAGTTTTATTTTGTTGGTAATAAGACTTGACAGCCGTGTTTGATGGATTAGACGTTTCTTCTGATAACGAAAAATAAGACAAATAGGGGGGGAAATCAATTTGACATGTTTATTGTATTGTTTTTTACGTGAACCTTTCAAAAAGGTAAAATTTTCGCATTCCAAAGAGGCTTTCAGGGAATTCGATGTTTCTAAAGATACCTTTTGAAATCAATTATCGAAATGTCATGGGGATTCTTGGCGCTTCCACACACGCAACTCGAGTATTTCTCATTAAATAAATTTAAAAATAAACGGAAGTGAGGTAAATAAACTTAGATTTGGCTTCATAATTTTTTTTTTTCATTCTTTAATGTTCGTCCTTAATTAGAATCTTTTATTAATATTTCATCAGCCTCATTTCACGTTATCTATTTAACAAGGCAATGTCACTTGCGGCCCATTCTCGTACAAGACTCAAACCGGGCTGTTTACATTTTAAAGGACGAATGGAATAGAGTCGCGTCACGTACAGACCGAAAGGCGAGTCCTTTCAGGTTATATTTGCGGGTTTTAAAATTAACGCTTTAAGTTATTTCTGCATTATGACACTCAAAAAAAAAACAAAAACAGGGAGGAGGTGGAAGGGGGTTAACTGGCCCGTGTGGAGAGAAAAAAATAATAACCGGCTCTTTTAGTGCTGTTTTTTTTTCAGTTGTCTCCACCCTCCCCCCTCATATCTACAACAAGTTTTCTGGTTACATCATTCTCTCGTTGAAAAATTCACACATGAAATTTGCTTGTTTCATTTAAATGCATAATATCGTAAGTGAGAATATTTGTAAAGAACATTCACTTTTATGGACCTTAAAATTAAAAAAGCATGCTAGTTCTTGTAAAGAATATTTTTTTAAAATTATTAATTAACATTTTTAAAGGGAAAAGGAAGTACAGGAGAGGGCAAAACATTTTTATAATAAATCGGAAGACAAAATATTACCTTTTGCGATTTTCTACTTGGAGAGAATAAAACTTGAGATGTTCTCTTCTCCAGCCTCCCTTCCCCCTCCTGTTTGAGAATCTGTTGGCAATCTTCCTTTCTCCCTATTTTTCTTGACCTCTCTCAGGGTTATGATGGATCAGGAGCAAGGGATGTTCTTATCATGTATTGAGACTTTACTTACGAGCTTCTCTTTTGTCTTAGGGAATTTGATCTGATTTCCGTCCTTTTCAGGCACATTGGTTATCTGGTGGCTTATACAGGGTGAATCAAAAGTCTGTGGCCCCCCCCCCCCATACAATTTCAAAACGAGTGGAAATACAACAAATCTGTTCCAGGCAACAGGAAGTTAGATAGAGACTAAACAATAGTCGTGTCAAATTTGACCTTTGACCTCGAATTTTGCACCTTGCAAATTTGTAACCGTTACAGATAGAGAAAGATTTCCAATTGTACAGCTGTAGAGCTCAAAACGCTGATGTTAACAAAAAAGACATTAAATAAGCGTAAAAATAAACCCACTACAACAAAATGAAATTTCAGTGCTCAAGCTGTGGTATGAACAATGGCATCTTGGTGGGACCTGTTTTCTACAACGGTTGCCGTACAGGAGTAAGGTACACAGAAATGATTTTCGCGAATTATGTAGCTGAGCAAAATGATGTTCAAAAACACACTGGTGGACAAAAGATTTTATTGATAACACCTTTTTACTTACAATTTTATATCAAAATTGACAATTGAACAGTTGATCTTTTAATTTGTTTTTAGGTTACATGAAAAGTATGCAAATTGGACCGGTCAAAAGTTTGGGGTAGCAGGTAAATAACTGATATTTTTGCAATAATGTGCATGAATTTTTTGGAATGTGAAGAAGTGTCTTAAGTTGATTTCTGATGAGAAACGACAAGAAATTCATGCATTGTATGCTGAACCCAAAAATTTCAAGCGAGTAGCTGAAATTGCTCGTGTTGGCTACAATACAGTAATCAGGACAATTAAAAATGGAAACATGAAGACAGGAAAGAAGATGGGAAGAACATCTTGCACTTACAAGACGGGCAAAATCTCGCATAAAACGCCATGTGAGAAGAGAAATTGCAACTAGCCACATTGTAAACAGTACACGCATGAAAATAAATCTTGATGTGAAGGCTTCAACCAGAACCATAAGGTGAATTGCAGCGTGAGAACTTTCACTATGAAAAATCACTGCCATTAACACCAAAACACAAAATAGCAAGACTTCAATTTGCTCAGAAACACATCAGTGAGAAGACTGATTTTGGGTTGGTGGTATTTTCTGCTGTAAAAACGATTTTCCATGGACGGACTTGATAACATATGCAGTTGTGTTGAAAAACAAGGCCAAAAAAACAATTGCTCCGGTCAGAAATAATCACCAAATCGGAGGAGGAGGTGTGATGGTATTAGGTGCCATTTTAAACACGAGTCACCTGAAGATAAAAGTAATTGAGGGCAAATACACGGCTACCAAATACTTGGAAGACCTTCAAAGCACTTTCATTCCTTTCTGCATGTGACACTACAGACAAAAACAATGGGTATGGCAGCAAGACAATGCATCTATCCACACAGCACGAGTTGTTACTGAATGGTTTTCCACTAACAATGTTCGTACATTATAGACTGGCCAGCAAGGAGTCTCGACCTCAACACTAAAGAAAATGTTTATTTATGCCGACAAACAGTATTCAACTCGTGAGCATCAATCAATGCAATTGAGGCCTCCGTTGCTAAAATAGCACCAAATACCATCAAGAAGTTATTTTCATCAATGACAAATCGTCTTCTTCAAGTTGTAAAGTCAAATGGTGGTCAGATTTCATATTAATTGCCTTTACTTTTGATATTTTGATGATTATTCACCTGTTACCCCAAACTTTTGACCAGTGTAGTTTGCATTATTTGGATGTAACTTAAAAAGAAATTAAAAGACCAATTGTTCAATTGCCAATTTTGATATATTCGATAGTAAGTAAAAAGGTATCAGAACAATAAAATCTCTAAATATGTGTTTTCTAAGAATTTTGTCCACCCACAGATTTTTTGTCCACCAGTGTAAGCAATATTTCTTATGAAAAAAATCCATCTGGCACTAAACAATTTTTTGAACAATTTTCACTTTAAATTCATTGTTTCTGTACACGTTATTATCAGAAAAAGAAAAAAGTGGAGTATACGAAATCAAATGTAAAGAATTGAATAAGAATTTATATGGGGAAAACTTACCGAAATTTAGAAACTATATTTAGAGAACATCAAGATTGCATTAAAAAATTCCAACTACTAGTACATATGTTATTAAGTAAACATGCAATGGGAACTTCGATGAAACATGTAAATTAATTTATAATATTAGTGATAAGAGAGAAATAATGATAATTGAAAATTTAATTATTTGTGTGCTAAATAAATATTACCCACAAGAAGTATTAAATAAACTTGAATTAATAGACAGTAACTTACTGTTTCACCAAAAGAAATATTGAGCAAAAATGAAAGATTAAGAGAAATACAGGGTGTCCCATCTTTAGGTCCAAATAACGACTCAAGGGGAACAGATTGGGCGAAAATGAATATTGATTATTTGGGTTTAATGTTCCCTAATTCAGAATAAAAACATTTCGCGTCCCTGGGGATGAAGGGGTAAATTTTGAAAATTTTAATTTTGTAGGGGTAGGGGTTAGACCCCATGTGTTATTTACAAAGTTGTAGAGCATCATGTAAAATGTGGGTTTAGCAAAAAACCCGGTGAAAAAATCTCATCCCCTGCCCTTTATCGAGTGGGTAAAGTGAAAGCTATGGCCAGCTAATGTAGACAAAAACAGAAAAACTCATTTCCCATTTCCCATGTACAGTTTTCAAATTTCATAATGTTTTTCCTGTGGGGGGGGGGGGGGAGCCCGGTCGAGTTTATTAGCTTTTCAGGGTAACGACTCATTCATTCTCATTAATTTTCCAAATGTAGGCCCTACTGTTTTCTAATAAGTATGATTTTTGTCCACATCGGTTAGCCATACCTTTCACTTTACCCACTCGATAAAGGGGGCAGGACATGAGATTTTTTCGCCGGGTTTTTTGCTAAACCCACATTTTACATGATGCTCTACAACTTTCTAAATAACACATGGGGTCTAACCCCTACCCCTACAAAATTAAAATTTTCAAAATTTACCCCTTCACCCCCAGGGACGCGAAATGTTTTATTCGGAATTAGGGGACATTAAAACCAAATAATCAATATTCATTTTCCCCCAATCTGTTCCCCTTGAGTCGTTATTTGGACCTAAAGACGGGACACCAATTATGAAACACCCTGTATATATTTACACTGCTTTGCAATGAAAATTGCCCCGCCTATCCATATTTAGTAAACGATATTTAGTTCATCTATCTCCGACTAGTAAACGATTAGATGCATGCTCACGGGACATGGCCATTTGGGTTGATATAGGGTGTCCGCGTGCCTGTATAGTCTCATCAGTTGACACCTGTGCGAGACGTTCCATGCAGTAGGGAGGAAGCAACTGCCTCGTGAACGTACAGTACTGTAATCCGCACAACGGTCTCAATGCCGCGACGACGACAACGACAACCGTTCACGCAATTAACGGATTTTGAACGAGGTCGGATTATTGGCCTCTCCGAGGCTGGATGGTCAACCAGACGGATTGCTGTTCATGTGTCGCGAGACGCATGGACGGTAGGGCGATGTTGGAGGCAATGGCGAGAGGAAGGCACACATACCAGAAGACCAGGCTCTGGGGCCCGGAGAAGCACGTTAGCTCGTATCGATAGGCGGATACTGCGAACAGCACTAGCGGACAGAACCATCACTCTGCGGCAACTGCGCGACAACATCACTATTCCCGGTACTGCTCCAGTGTCAATAGCGACAATAGCACGCCGGTTACACGCCGCGACAATGTCTGGCAGGCGTCCATTGTTATGTCTTCCTTGGACACCTGAGCACCGCGCAATACGACTGCAATGGTGTCGTGAACGAGTGAGCTGGCGAATGGAATGGTGCGCGGTGGTCTTCAGCGACGAATCCTGCTTTTGTTTGGACACCGACGACAGATGCGGACGGGTGTGACGCAGACCATTGGAACGTGCCAATGAACAATGCATCCGGTATCACCATCGTGGACCAACAGCCGAGATCATGGTCTGGGGTGCCATCGGCTACGATACCAGAACGCCTTTAGTCACCATCCAAGGCACCCTGAAACCGCACGGTACGTCACAGAGATTCTGCAGCCTGCATTACTGCCCTTTCTGCACACCATACCCGGCGCAGTCTTTCAGCAGGATAACGCCAGACCGCACACGGCAAACATGAGCATGGCATGTCTGCGTGATGTCAACTGCCTGCCATGGCCCGCGAGATCCCCAGACCTATCGCCAATTGAGCATGTGTGGGACATGGTGGGACGTCGTTTACGATCACCCCGCAATCTCCATGAACTAACACAGCAGGTTCACCAGGCCTGGGAAGACGTACCCCAAGATGACATTCGCCACCTGTATGATCACCTACACCTGCGGTTGGAACAATGCATCGCCGCTAGAGGTGGTGCCACAACCTACTGATGCCGCTTTCCGTTGGGATACCCTGTACAAACGAGTGCACGTCTTGGCTCCATAACTTGATAAAGGTGTGTTCAGATGTATCTCTTGCTGTATACCTACTTTTGGCTCATTCGGATAACTATCTGTGGGTGAGGCAATTTCATTGCAAAGCAGTGTAATATTTAAACATAAAATATTTAAAAGAAAATGCTGAATAAAAAGAAAAATTAAGAAAAAAAATGTAAATATTATTTAACAAAGGAAACTATACTATTGTTTATTAAGTTAACAAAGACAAC
This sequence comes from Rhysida immarginata, assembly GCA_023313115.1. Taxonomy (NCBI): domain Eukaryota; kingdom Metazoa; phylum Arthropoda; class Chilopoda; order Scolopendromorpha; family Scolopendridae; genus Rhysida; species Rhysida immarginata. Next base: position 415,680 of record JAHWFO010029581.1, read on the forward strand.
AGTATAACCATTAAAAGTAAAAAAACCATGGTCAAAAAAATGTTGTTAGAAGTTTAAAAAATCTATAGAATTTCAGTTATAATAAAATATACAGTACTAGCTGATATACCCGGCGTTGCCCGGGCTCTTTTTTGATGAAAATTTGCAATATCTGAATGGGAATATACAGTAAAAATTAACACATTAAAAGGCTTAGAATTAAAACAGTAAAAATTCATATAGAAAAACCGAAAAAAATCTTTTAAAATGTTCCTAATGGATGGCCCTCTAACAGTTCTCCCCGGACCGTGTTGGAATGTTGTGTATAGCTGAGCGAGTGTACCATAGTGACGGAGAAACAATGTGTGCAATAATGTGTATGGCTACGAAAGTGGGAGGAAATAGAATGAAAATGAAACATTAGTTTGATCTGACGTGTTTTTCAGTCCTGGCTATGGCTGTAGTTCTTCTATTTTGTGTGACCTGACCTTTAAAAATTAATTTGTTTATCTAAAAATTCAACAATTCCAAAATTTTGTTCTTGGGTGGCGATGGATGTACAGTCAGGTGCAAAAAGGTTTTTACCTGAGCTTACTGGATGTTGATCGGTTGCAAAATCAGGTACTTGTACGCTGAGAGTCAAGGCAGATTAGAATGGACCTAATCTGAATGAAAATAGGGTAGCAGGTATACGCTTGGGATGTGCTTGTCGCGTGCTCCCTCCTGACAATAATAAGCGATAGCGGCTGACAGCAGTATCGTTAAAGTCTCTGCCTACTAACTCGAATAGCAGAGTTCGAATAGGGATAGACATTTTTTTTTTTTCATTAACGCGTTTTTGATTTCGTTTAAGTTTTAAACAGTGGATGTAAAGAACACCATAAACAGATTAAAATTTTTTCATCCAAGTGTGCAATTTGATCTGTTTAAAAATCTTTTCATGTTAATTGTCATGTCATGCTTTATTCTATATTTTAGTTTTTAATAAAATATACACTAATTCATAGCTATAACCGTTACTTTCACAAAAATCCTCTTTTGTTCAAATCATTTACTATTAAAATATATAATCCTATACAGAGTGCAAATTATCTCCTTCAAAAAAACTACACTACGATGTAGACGAAATTCAGGCGATTAAAGTGATATCGCGCCGGAGTCAGTAGCACGAGCAGTACCAACTTTGTTTAATACCGATAGCAGAGTAAGTCACGTTGGAGTGGAAGGCGGACCTCTTCGGGATGAGGTAGTGGGGAGCGGGGGAACCAGCCAGGCCGCGCCGCGCGAACACAGTCGCCCAAATTTGGCTCGTGCTACGCAGCGTCACGCCATTCAGCTTAGTTTGAGGTTCAATTTACGGCGTTGCTTGCGATTTGCGACCCCAAGTGTCTTATATCACTTTAATCGCCTGAATTTCGTCTACATCGTAGTGCAGTTTTTTTGAAGGAGATAATTTACACCCAGTATATTAAAACGCAAAGCATTTTTTGTAAGAGCCAGATCGGCACTTCTGCGCATGCGCATCTGAAGCCAACAAAGAAAGTTACGACAATCCATCAGAAGCCAGGGATTGTTGTAATATCGTAAAATCTTGAATACACGCCCGGGCGTCTATTTGTTTCAATGGTCCGGACCCCCCCGGCGATTAATCGAGACCCGGCGTTAAGGGCTATTCCCAATAACAGGGTGTCCCAAAACGATTGCGTAAAATTCCCTGACTTTTCCCAGTTGATCATGTAACGTTCCCTGACCAATTTTGCGTTCCAATTTCACATTTTTTTGCTGATTTTGTAAAATTCCCTGACTTTTCCCGGTCGTTTGTCACCCTGCAATAAATCCGACAATTTTTTTGAAGTGTAATTTATTAAAAAAAATTTATAGTAAGACTAAAAATTAATAATTAGATAATATGATCTTCTGGTTCGGAATCACTGGAAATAACTACCTCATTATTATAAAGTTCTTCATCATCTTCGATCTCTTGCAAGATAATGGTTTCTGAATCCCGCAATCCCGGAATTTATAAAGACCCGGCGTTTATTTGAGACCCGGCGTTTAATCTATTTTTTACACGCCACATGGCTTTTATTTGAGACCGGCGTGTATTCAAAATTTTACGGTAAATAAACTGAAGATTTGCAGAAAGAAAATCCTGCCTTGATCATTTTATGACTTTCCTTGTGACTACTGAAAAACCCTGAAAATGTTCTGTTAAATGTTATTGTTAGAAAGAGAAGAAAGAAGAAGAAACCACTAATTCACATAAAACATTTAATAATCGGATGATGGATGCATATTTCGGCAGCCAAGCTACCTTCTTCAGCATACAGGAAAGCTTCGATCGGAATAGGCAAGCTATTCTGATGAATTGTGAATCGACAATCGACAATCGAACTGTGTAGTGAAAAGACACGAGCGGTCCGGGAGCCAAGCTTCCATAACACACTCGCCCATAAAGTAACCAAGGGAATTACACTGAATTAGAGGAGAAGCCTGATGTCCCTCGAGAGTCATCCTGAGAAACATAAAAAACAAACAAAAAGATGGAAACGTTAAACAGGGATATGATTGGCTCGTCGTCCTTGGTCGTCGTTTGCTGGTCCTCATCGGTTCGGGTATTTCTGCTATTGGTCAGTTTCCCATGTTTCTCAGCTGGGTAACATCCACTGGGCCTCCATCACTGTTCAGAAGCCTTGCGGGGTCTTCGCAGCTGATCGCGTAGGACTTCAAAAAGTTCAGGAGTCTTGGGTCTCTTGTGCTGTGCAGGATGTCGAAATCTTCTCGTCGGAAATCATGTTTCTGGTCCAAGATATGGTCCGCAAATCTAGATATACCGTATTTACCGTTCCTTATATAAGTCAGGTGTTCTCCGTCAAATTTTAACGGGATGGGTCTAGTTATATAATGAATTTAAAATAAATTTTCGGATGGTTTTTGGCATAATTGTCGTTGATTGCTTTATATACACACAAAAAATGAGACTTGTAACCTTTCGAGCAGTCTAAAGAAAATAGCTTCCACTTACACCTGTAAATCACTTCCGCATCACACCATCACGAGCCTTGCATCAGCTTATCTCTTGATCGCGCACATAATTATATCGATACTGTGCACCATTTATGTTACATTTCTAACCAAATAAATTAGTTATCTCTCTGCGGCGGTGAAGAGACGGGCCCACCTACTGTTTCGCCCCATACTAAAAAGTGGACGTCCTTACTATATCTGGGACCTAATTTCTCCCAGCTTTCCGATTTCTTATCGTCCCTTGGCCTCCGAATATCATTTCGTACTCCAACCCCAGCTGCTCGCACCCTGAACCCGCCCACCTCCGTCACCTCCGACAAATATTCCCATTCCGGAGTTTACCGCCTGAATTGTGCGTTTTGCGATATGTTCTATGTGGGATTATCGACCCGCAATCTTGCATTGCGATTCAAAGAACACCTTGACTCGTATAAAAAGCGGGACCGCAAACCATCTCGCAGATTCCGGACACACTTTGAAGACAAAAGAAGAGGTTGTGTCTGTCTTGCACATCTGTAATAAACCAGAAAAAACTGCTACCTTCGAAGCAATCGAAATATTCAAGGCCAAGAGGTCCACCCCACACTTGCTTCTCAATTGCCGAACGGACTTTAATGCGTATGCAATACTTATTCTCTTTTCGGTCCGCGTTAAACGCACCATCTCTGTACAACTTCTCTTTTGCGTATCTTTTAAAAAAATTTGTATTTATTCTATTTTATTCTACTGGCCATTACATCCTTTTTGAACTCATTGGCCCCCTTGCTTTATATCCTATTGATTCTTGTATGTATTTACGCTCATTGCTTAACTTGTACCACTGTTCTGTATACATAAAGACTTGCATTCCTCTTGCTGTATATCCTTGACAAAGCCGGGAATAAATGGCGAAACTAGTTGGAACTCCTGATGTCCCTCTGTTATACTGTTTAGTTAATAGGAACAGTATTATGATCCATCCTTCCACCGATAAGCATGAAATTGTAATTTGGCATCAAAGATGATCCCGAGGATTTTGATTGTATTTCCTTTCTGATTGCCCTTAGAGGCCACAAGTATAACAGTTTTGTCCTTGTTTAAGGACAATCCTCGATTAGCATACCACGACTGCAGGTAGTTAATATCTTTCTCCAAGTTATGTAGAGTTTTTTCTAACTCATACGGATGAAACTGCATGGACAAAAAATTATCATCCACATAACCATGGATACACAGATTAAACCTATGATTGTACATTGCGGCCGTTGCGATCGCATACATCAAAGGGCCTAGGAAAGAACCCTGGATAATCCCTCTATATGACGGTTTTATAATCTGTTTGTTATTCTGTAACTAGTTGGTACGGTCCGAAAAATAGTCTCTAATCAGATGACTATAAGGTTCAGAAACCCCAAAGGTACTCAGATCTTGTAGCAGTTTATCCCTAGAGACTGTATCAAAAGCTTTAGAAATGTCGGTCTGTGCTATCATGTAATCTAAGCCTTTGTCCAGCGATTCGATAGCTTGGTTATATAGATAACTCGGTATCCAACGGACGTTACGACCAGGCCTGCTACCATACTGCTGTGTTGGAATCTTCGGCCATAAATAATTTACAAGGTCAGTAAATAAAAGTTTCTCAACCACCTTGGTTAATGGAGGTAACATCGTTATTGGCCGATAATTGGCCACCGTTTCGTGATTGCCAGTCTTAAACACCGGAACGATACTTGATTTCTTCAATTTTTGAGGGAACTTGCACAGAGCAATAATATTCAGGCATAACTGTCTAATGATATCAACACCATACGTATCAAGCTATTTCAAGCAACAGGCCGGCATACATCCTGCCTCATTAACATCTCTTAACTTCATTTTATTTATTGTTGATTTAAGTTGAAGGAAGCCGAACAATTTTGACCTAGATATAAACCTTTATGTACCCGACTGTACATGATCGTTTGTGTCTGTGTACTCTGCAATTCCAACACTTGATAAACTGTTAGGAAATAAAGAAATTAAACTGGAGCAAGCTCCAAGTATCAGGTAAATGATATTAATTAGAAAAATGGATGGAAAAATTCTGCGACTTGGATTCGAACCAGGTACCTCGACTGTCATGGTCGACGTTTCTTATTGTGTGTTCATCAAACTTTCTGATGGTTTGGATACGAGAAATTCACGATCTGTGAACCGGGTGCCCACCTCCCATTGAGATTTCCTTCTTGACAACTTGGGTGCATGGCTGTTCAAGTGTCTGTGATAGCCCAATTGATAGAGGCGTCAACCATGACAGTCGAGGTTCCTGGTTCGAATCCAGGTCGCGGAATTTTTCCATCAATTTTTCTAATTGGTAAACTGTTGCAATTCACACTCTGCTCTCGAGGTCTTGAAGCAAAACCGGTACATTCATCACTTGGTGTGATCTGGAGGTCGCAGTTTCTTCTGTTGACACATTTGCATCGACGGCCACAGGGTCACTCACCGCTTGTTTAGTTGAAGCAGTGTGCTGGAAAAATCGATACAGCACCGAGTGAAGGGGCTGCTTTCTCTGCCGCCTTTCCACTGTTTCTCAATAGTCTGCTAACTCTCCATTATATCCATTTACTGCTTATTTTTAAAGCTTTTCAAGAAAATATTAAATTCTAATAAGTATCAATTCTAAGAAAAGCACAAAGAACAGGAATTAAATGTATTGTTAAAATTTCCGACGCCTTCTCACTGATTCTCAGAGGAGGAAGACCCTTCGAAGACCACTACGCGAAACTTTAAATTATGGTCAGGAAATTAGAAAGCCCGAAGAATATTATATTTTATAAGAGGGTGGTCCTCGATTTACGCACGTAAGTCGTGTGTCCTCAAAATATTTTTGTTAATGAAGTTTACAAAATGATCAGTCTTGAGATTCATTTACATGTCTTACATGTCGAAATCTCATGTAGACAGTGACCTTCTTCTTGCTTTGAAGATCAAATGTGCAAATTTCATCATGATTGGAATTAAACTATAGATTTATATAAGAAAGAAACACACAAACAACTTTCATCCTTATCTATATATAGAAAATAAACGGAGCACACGCGAGTTTGCGCGGAAATTAGTTTTATCAATTTCAATTCATTCAAATTGTTTCGTTTGATGAACTCATATTTTCTCTTTTATTTATAGTTTTGTGATTTGTGATTGATTGATGATAAAAATTGTTGCTCAGACAATAATGGTCAGGTGACTTTTCAGTTCCGGCGCATGCTTTAAGTGAGCGCCAACAATGCTTAAACGTGAAAAACAATGCAAAACTGTTTCCGTGACGAACTCACATGTTCTCCTTTATTTATAGTTGGATTCTCGATATGTCTGTCTGTCTGTTCGCTATGCATTTCAAAATGGCTAGACCAATCTTGATGAAATTTTTCATGGTAATTCCGATGGACCCTAGGAAGGTTTTAGGTAGGTCACGGTGGAGATATCGCGCTTCATGGATAGCACACTCTACAATTCGTTACCCCCCAGAATATGGTTAATTATGTAGTGCCACACCAGTAAATGTGTTAGGTATATAGTGCACACCAGTTAATGTGTTAACAAACTTCCAATCCCCCTTCCCCCCCCCCCC
>JAHWFO010029581.1:422377-444987 GCA_023313115.1 Rhysida immarginata
TTTCCAAAAACCCCTTCTTAGTGCTCACTTACATTTTGTAAAGAACCTCTGTACAAAATTTCAAGTTTCTAGGCCTTATGGTTTGGGCTGCGCGTTGATCACTCAGTCACTCAGTCAGTTTCTTCTTTTTTATATAGAGATAAAATAAAAATTTTAAAGCACACACTTTCACCTTAAAAAGTGCAGTACTTAACTTACTTTTCAAACCCGCTTATCCGTTAGGTTCGCGGGGGCAGCAGCCCTATGGAGGATCTCCAGCGTTCGCGATCTTACGCCTTCAGGCGCATGCCCTCCCTGGTAATACCCAAGCGACTCGAAACCAGATTCTCCATGTAGTCTAGCCACTTGGTTCTAGGCCGACCCCTTGGTCTCTTACCCACTAACTTGGAAAATAACAACTGCCTAGGAAGACCAGTTTGAGGCATCCGTATCACGTGGCCATACCAGCGCAACTGCGATCTCTCAATGCGGAGAAGTAGCGGCTTAACACTTAAAGACTCCCTTATTGTGCTGTTGTGCACTCTATCTGGTAGGGCAACACCGCCACACCTCTCAGAAATCTCATTTCGGCCATTTGTACACGCGGTCGCACTCTTTCGATCATTATCAAGCCTCAGAATGGGGACAAAGATAGATTTGAAGACGGAGAGCTTGGCTTTGTTACCCAGCTCGCGTTTCGTTACTATGGATCGCCACAGTTCACGTCTGACACAGCTTGCTGCACATATCTGACCATCCAACTCTTTTTCCTGCTGTCCGTCACTCGTGAATGTAATCCCCATATACTAGAACTTCTTCACCTGTCTCAATGGGGCTCCCCTAGCATGGAGAGCGCACTGAGCAGGCTGTCTTGAAAGGACCAGAACCTCAGTCTTAGCCACAGTGATCTTCATCCCAGCTTCTTCACATTTGGCTGCAAACCGGTCTAGTGCATGCTGAACGTTAGTGCGAGAAGACCCAAGGAGGACAAGGTCGTCAGCAAAGAGCAACCTCTCTACCAACCAGTCGCCACACAAACACGCTCATCGCCTCGGCTGCCCCTGTCTATCCAGTCCATAAAGATAATGAATAAGAGGGGCGACAGTACGCACCCTTGGCGGAGTCCAATACCCACGGTGAACGGTCTCGACTTAATGCCATTTATCCGGACACACATCTCTGAGCTTTCGTAGAGAGACATGATAGCAACCAGTAATTGCCCATCCACTCCATACTCTTGCAACACTTGCCAGAGCTTCTCCCGAGGAACTCTGTCATATGCTTTTTCGAGGTCCACAAAGCAAGCGTAGACCTCTTTTGCATACTCTCAGGATTTCTCAAAGATTTGCCTTAGAGCAAAGATTTGATCCGTCGTGCTTCGGCCAGGTCGGAAACCACACTGCTCCCCCGACAGTTTGGAGTCGACTACTTCCCGACTTCTCTTCTCCAGGCACTTCGCGTACACTTTCCCAGGAATGCTGAGCAAAGAGATGCCTCAATATTGTTGCAATCTCTCTGATCTCCCTTTTTGAAGATAGGGATCAATTCCTGTCTGCCATTGCTTAGGGGCCTGGCCAAATATCCAAGCAACCTGACACACCCGAGTCAGCCACAGGATACCATCCCGGTTTAAGGCCTTTAACATCTCGAACCGGATTTCATCATCACCTGCAGCTTTGCCAGTCTTCAGGGACTTAATTGCCCACCTGACTTCTGCTTCGGTGATACTACCGTGACTATTCTTCGCTCCAAGGTGCATCTCATGTGCCTCAGTTGTTGCTGACCGGATTAAGAAGAGATGCAAAGTATTCCTTCCACCTATGCAATACGCTCTCCTCCGTTTTCAGAAGCCTCCCATCTAAACTCCTAATAGAGTGTGATGAAAGAGACTTCTTTCCACGGAAGCGGCGCACGGTCTGCCAGAATACCTTGTTTGCCGAACCATAATCTGCCTCCAATTTCTCCCCGAACTTCTCCCAGGCCTTGGCTTTAGTTGTTGATACTGTCTTTGCTGCTGCTTTTCGCGTCTCAGTGTACCGCACTCGACTCGAAGGTGACTTATTTGCAAGCCATAGCAAAAAGGCATCCTTCTTTGCCTTGACAGCTTCTTGGACTTCACCGTTCCACCATGCAGTCCTTTTCTCACGCCCTGCACAACACTCAGCCGCTTACGACCACAGCACAATGCAGCCGAAGTAATCACAGCAGTTTTAAACAACTGCCACTCCTCTTCAACAGTACCACGATCACTGGGTAGTTCTTTGAAACTTGAAGATATGTTATCTGCAAAGGTCTTCCTCACAGCTCTATCCTCCAATACCTCCCATTTGATACGCCAAGTCTGTTTGGACCTAGTATTTCGCTTGGTTGGCATGGATTCAGAGAACCGCAAAATGCAGACAACAAGGTGGTGATCAGTTGATAGTTCTGCCCCTCTCCTCACAGGAGTATCCAACACTGATCGGAATAAGTCAGCCGATACGATTACAAAATCAATCAGTGGCTTCTGGTGCATCGCATCCCTATACCAGGTATACTTATGGACATCCCTGTGCTGGAAGAAGGTGTTTGTGATGGAAAGTCCATTGTTACAACAGAGATCCAACAAGTACCTCCCACTCGCATTTAAATCGGGGTCACATTCCTCCCAATCACGCCTTTCCACGTTTGGTTATCAGCCCCTACATGTGCAATGAAGTCGCCCACCAGGATGACAGAATCTGCACACAGTCATTTTCCCTTCCCTTGAGTGTGATTTGCACTCCCTCTCCTGCTAAGAGCAGCGTCAACTTCATCTAGAAAGAGTGGGTACTCTGTGACTGCATTCGGAGCATATGCAACGAATAGAGAGAGAGAGAGACCGTTGCCCTATCTGAAACCTCAGGAGACATAGTCTTCCACCTAAGGGGGTCCAATCTGCAACATAATCTACCAGCCGGGGACTTGTGAGTATCCCCACTCCCGTCTGGGCAGTCATGTTAGGGTCGACACCTGAGTAGAAGAACTTCCACCCTCCTTCTAAGTCCACAGTTCCAGTACCCGGACGTTTCGTAGAGGTAATACCTATGATATCCAGTCGATATCGTTTGGCTTCCTTCACTAACTCGAATTCCTTTCCTATCATGGAGAATACGTTCCAAGTGCCGATTGACAGCACCCGATCCCGTTGTCGCTTTACCCGTTTCTCCTCCTGGGTAAAGGCATACGCTGCCCCCGACCGCATAGCGAGTTTGCATTGCAGATATAGAGAAATTAATAGTTTTCGTTCCGTTTTTCGTTTTATTGTGCATGTTTCTTAATTTTTGCTAATAAAATTGCATTATTCAAGTTTAAAAGGTGTGGTTTTATTAGATTCGCTTTAAAATTTACGATCGAAGTGGGGAAGAGGGAAGGGAAAAAATGAAGTATTTATTGTTTTACTGTTGTTCATAAAAATGTGAATCTCACAAAATAAAGTGATTTTTTTAATGATATACTAATAGATAAATATTTCAAGGAATGGTCAAAAATTTTTAATTTATATAATTTTTTTAAATTTAAATAATGTCAAGGATCATTCGGGCCCAACGAGCAAATTTTTTATCTTGAAAAATTTAAAACAAACCGTAAAACCTATAGTAAAAATAACATTTAATAAGCAAAACATATTTAAGTCATATAATATATTCAAACGGAGACAAATTTTGGAAAATGAAACTTGAAATTTAAGATAGTTTGTAGCATCAAAATTTATTTTTCAGTTGTTATTTAATTGCTAGACAGTGAAGTGATCAACGAGGCCTGATGACGAGCGCGAAACTTTTTGCCAAGTTTATACCTAGACGCAGATATTATAATTTTTATTCCTATTTTTTAATTTATTTGCAACTTGTAAACACGAGAAAGTGACGTTAGAACAATTCCTCGATAAAAAGAATGTAAAAGTTAATCTAGATTTTTTCCTAAAACTAATCATCGATAATTGAGAATTTTTTTTTCATCTTTTGCAATAGATGTCAAATTTTTATTTTGGTTTAAATATAAAATGTGTACAGACTGCTAAATATATTCGCTATTAGTTTCCCTTTTTTGCTTAAAAGGTGAAAAAATCAATTCTCGAACTTGCTATCAGCTGATCAAATAATCACATTTATTATGAAAATTAAAACGTCAATGTGCTTCTTTTTTAACCTGCTTTATCTAATATACAGGTTGGTAGGCTAACCAGCATTAGCCATCTTTACATTTCTTCTGAATAAGCTGAAAAGTATCGTAAATTGTACCTCTGCTAATTCAATCGTTGGGAAAAACATGGCCGACGGCCCGAGTTGTCGCCACTCTCAGTCTCCTTACAGGCACCCTAAAGATCCCTAGAGAGCCTTTATGATTATAAAGGCTCTCTAAAGATCCTTAGTACAATGCGCCATCTGGTGTGTTTCGTTGGCTAAATTATTCCCTATTCTTTTTGAATATAATCCTTTCTCTATTCAAAACTTCGTAAATTAAAAAGAAAATTTTCGCCCATTTTATGGCTGTTTCACAATTAGAAAATGCGACCGACCGACTTCAATTTTGGTCGTTCGTTTGCACCAGTCGTTGTCATAGCCTACATGATAAGAGACTATGTCAATGATAATCTCTTATCATGTAGGCTATGTCGTTGTTCGTTTCAATTTTTATTTCTGTGGTTGTGCGATCACTTACCGGAAACAACAGCTGATTGGTAGGAGCTTAGCAGAGAAGCTGGCGAAGCGGGATGAAAAAATGGCGGTGTGACAGAGCTGCTGAAGTAGACTAAAATTACCCGATATGCTTAGTGAATAAAGTCAACACTGATTGATTAGTCGCTGATCAGTTGGTCGCAAATTTCTGACAGATCAGACTTTGGTTTGTCGGTCGCACTTGGGAAAATGTGAAACGAAAAACGACCGACCAACCTCCAAATCGGTCGGTCGGTCGCATCTAATTGTGAAACAGGGGGCGCGTTCGGCATGTGTACACTAAACGCACCTAATGACATCACCCAGTGCGAGCGGTGAAAAAAGTGTAGTGCATTTTGTGTGTGTCATGAAAAACAGGAAAGAGCACGAAAGTGGGATGTTCACCTCACCCGTGCTATCATGAATAGTAGGCGTACTGCTGAAAATAAAACTCATCATAACATCTGCATTCATATAACACGCCGAAATCGATCATTACACAGGTAGATATCAATATCAGTTTAAACGATATGCAGAATTCAATTATTTTTATACCTGTTGGCTCTTTAACGGTAACTAAAAATCCGAACTATCTATCGCTACATTTCAAGCTCTAGGGCAGCGCCATCTTGCAACGCACTAAACGACTCTACTCCTAACCTAGGGTCATTTAGTGCGCGCACTGGCGATGACGAACACGACGGGGTTCCATGACGAACACGTTAGTGCGTTTCGTGGACGCACAAAGACGTTTAGTGCGCGATGTCGAACGCGCCCAGGGATTATGCTAGATCCTCTACAGTCTAAATTTGTCACAAATAGATTATTTTGATTTGCGCGGTAAGCCAATAAAATACTGCTGCGTTATCATAAACCGATAGAAGTACTGTATTTACCCGAATATAAGCCGATTTTTTTATTTTCCAAAAAATAATGTCTAGTATAGAAACAAAAGTAAAAGTAAATATTTTACATATAAATACTTTGTATTATATCTTAAGAAATTTTTAAAGTTAGGACATGAGTAAGCATCTTTAGAATATGCAAATTAATTTATTTTCTTTCCAAATGTGTTTGAAAATGTAAGTCGGCTTAAATTCGGGTAAATACGGTGGAGGTAAGTTACCTTTACACTGTTTTCGAAGATAGCCGCTAGCTGGCTTCGTGTCAGCTACCATTATGAGAGTGTGTTTGAAACAATGAACTGTGTGAGGTGAGGTTATTTTAGGCAATGAACTGCGTTACGCTTGTAGAAAGAGTAATCGTAAATTTTAAAGTTTACTGAAAGCAGAAGACCCCAGTTATCCAAATTATATTAAAAAAAAAAAACCACATTGATTCAGTGAAGACCTTAAATTTGTTTCCCTGGGCCCTTTTTTGCCTACTGAAAGAAATTTTTCTCCACAACTTGGACTTGGTTTTATTATTAATCGATTAATTTATTTTTAAACCTATATTATTTCATTTATCGTAGTGTTATTTCATCTACGGATTGCATTGTTTAATGGGGAAAAAAATGTAAACATAACATTATGGTATTATTATATTTATTTTAAAAGCTTGCACTAACTTCTTTCAGTTTTAGTTAATAAAATATGCAACTTACTTATTAAAATTGTTCTTTCCATTCGTTTTCAAGTTTTCTTTTTAAATGTGGACACAAGATTAAACAGAGTACATGTATAAAAAAACCCGACTTTAATGAAACTTTCACTATCGCCTAGCTATATCAGTCCATATCTTGAAAACTACTGAACCGATTTTGATGAAACTTGGACTGTTCCCTAAGTTGAAAGATACTTAATCCAATTAAAAGAATTATTGCAATTTGATTTCTAGTTTCTGAGAAATACGTGGACAAACATACATACATACATACATACATACATACATACATACACTTATAAAATTTGGCACACCTGTTTAGAAACCCACATAGACTAATTACTGTTCCACATAGACTAAAGCATGTTTCACAATTACTGTTTGCGAGCGGAAAACAGGCGAATGCGGAAACCGCAACACGAGGCGAAGTTTTTCCGCACGTACTGTTGTTTCACAATTAGCGGAAATCGCCCGCACTGCTCTCCGCAACTGCTTTGCGGGCGGAATTTTCAATTCAGACAGGTTCTGAAATTTAGCGAATCCGCGACAGCTTCAACCAATCAGGAAGCTTCAGGTTCGCACAGAACTATGGGAAAAAAAAGTAGGCCAGAAGAAACTAAAACATGGCTACCACTCCTGCAAGCAGTTCTCTCAATAAAAAACTTTTCAATGAAAAACTTATCGCTGCTGTGGAGGAACAGACTCCAATTTGGAACACAAAACTGAAAGAGCATCGGAACAATGTAATGATTTCCGAATTGTGGGAGCAAGTAGTATTCGCTTTCAGCGGATCTTTGTTGCCCTATTGGGCGAACCCACCATCGACGTGGGGTTGGCATTTGGGAATCCACTTTGAACACGCATATTGCTTTCATAAAGAGTCTTCGTCTCCGAATGCGACGACGGATAACGTGAAGATCGTTGGGAAACGCCATCTTGAATAGCTACAACGTCGGCCTCGTGTTCAGTAGCCTCGTTTGAGAATGAACCAATCCGGAGATAGTTAATGCGGTCGCGGATTTAATTGTGAAATGGAAACGGAAAATTGTTAAATCTCCCGTTTTGCTAGCGGAAGCGCTAGTATTCGCATCCTTTGCGGATTCGCTGGGGCAAATGCGGGCGATTTAATTGTGAAACAGGCTTAACATATACGAATATTGTGCAATTCCAACAATATTACATCAGGGAGAAGGGAAGGGGGTTACATACATATGAATTATGTAACCCTGTATTACATACATACGAGTCGAATTGATAACCTCCTTTTTTGAAGTCGGTTAATAAACAAGCACTACACACTCTCGAACTGGTGGCGCCACCACGCGAAATTTCACTTGAACTAAAAAGGTAACTTGTCTATTCCTGGAACATGAACTATGGCTTTAAAAAATTTGGGTCCATGTTGTTTTTTTAACAAAAATTTTAAAATGGTTAAAAATAAACTTACGTTTGTTTAACGAATTTTTCTTGTGAATTGAAAAACTGCAATTAATTTTTAAGATATTCCTAATAAATTTATAATAAAAAGAAATAACATGAAAGGAATTAATCACAATGATAATTATATTAAACATTTCTCATAAAAAATCACTTAAGAAGAATCTGCTAAACATGAAATGAGTAAGGGGCGGGGAAAGAAAATATAACAGATAACCAAGAGGGGAGAAAAAGCTTCAGAATCATTAGCATTCATTAGTAGGTTTAAATGAATTTAGTCTTCAAGAACTTTTTTTTTCCTTTTTATTTTTATATAAAGCAGTTATATCGTTTCCTTTCCTTTCCTTTTTTTTTTTTTTGTAACAGTCTACTTTCGAGTTGACAATAGTCTTCAATTAGTAGCAGAATTCCAACAGAAGCAATAAATATAAAGAGAGGTCAATAACTTTGGCCTTTTTGAGACGATCGGCAGAAGGTCCGAAACGAAAGCTGGGTGTCTAAAAAAGTAGACTATTACCCTTCTGCTTGTTTTCCACCCTCGGTGTGAATTGGTAAACAGGTGGCGTTGGCACTTAGATGGATTCGTCGTCGCCATCATTAAAAGATAGCGCGTTGGCTTGGTTGGCGGGGCTGCCGTCCATCTATCATTCATATATATGTGGAGCGAAATGATTTAAATGGGGGGAAGGGAAAGAGAGAGCGAGAACATTGGAGGAATAAAAAAAAAAAGTAAATAAAATAAAAAAAAAAACTACCCACACACACTCTCGTTGGTTGGTTCATTCACCCCTTCTTTCATCTTTTTGTTTTTTCCTTTCAATTTGTCTGTTTTCATAAGGAGAGTAAAATAAAGAAAGCAATGGAAAAAAAAAAAAACCAATTCCGTGAGGAATACCGAGATAAAAATCTGCAGTATTGCCTATTTTAGGTGAATTCAATAATTCGGAATGTTGTCTGTTTCGATATGTTTTGCTTATTTCGGCTTATGATTCAAAGAATAGTGTTACCTTTATAAAATAATTAGTGTTAACACGTTTAAAATCGGGAAAATAAAGATTGTGATTAATTACTTATTCGTAATATAATAAAGTGGTTCTATGCCTCTAATAATAATGAATTAAAAAAGACTTTCAATAACAAATAAAAAAGGTCTACAATATATATACTTAATAATAGAGTAAGTATATGCTCACATACTTGTTAACAAACATTTGAAACGAAATTCACGTCTTGGAGTGCCATTGTTTCTCGCTCTTAACATATGGCCAAACAATAACCACTTAGTTGCCGGTTAGCTACTAACCAAATAATTAGCTACATTTTCAGCTATGTCACAAATTTTTATACGTATATCCAAACCCCTCGAGAAAAACTCCGGATGATGCACAGAGGTTTAGGCGTTTATTTCGTAGTTGTAACTCGTGTGAAATATCAAAATTATGTAATCTTTTTTATATTTATGATTCTACCTCGTTCGTTCTGACTTTTGAATGCATCAAAAATTTAAAATTTTTTTGTTTTACAACTTCATCTAAATAGTTCAAAAAAGTTTTTGAAAATTCGTTTGACATGGAAATTCATATATAGTATGGTTATTCAGACCTGATCTTTTTGTAAGCAATATAGTAGAAATGCATCACTCACGTAAAAATTTAAATAAAATACTTTCTATAAAACATATTGATATAAAAAGATGTGCGTGCATGATCTGAAATATTAATTCTCTGTAAATATCAAAAAATGATTCGTTTTTATAGAGATTTGTATTGCGTTTGCGGTTAATGAAGTTCCGGATAAAGGATACTATCTACGTGTAACTGATTTTTTTTTTTTCATCTTTCTCTCCTGCAATTTTTAATTAAGAGAGCAAATGAAAGGCGATCACCGCCGATCCAACTTCTCCAAGATTGCCGATCGTATTCTATTCACAAAACACAAAAGACTTTGATTTATTCGAAGCCAAAAAATAATCCTCTTATCGGTCAATCCCCTCGTAAAAGAAATTAATGTGCAAAGGGTTTTTCTTTAAGTAGCTGGAATTAAAAGAAGGAACAACCTTTATGGTCAATATATATTATGAAAGAAGATGAAAAAATAATTGCATAGATATATACATGCGTGGGGAAGAGTCGTGTCGTTTAATATTAATGCGATGCCATTTTTTATCAAATGTTATAATTTATCGTTACTGGGCGGTCAAGAACTCGAAAATAACTGTTTCATGGGGCAGTCAAGTGGGGATGAGAGTACGGCCATTTTGTGTGACGTCAGGAATCAGTAGACACCCGAAATACGGAGAGAGAAATGGTTATCCTGACTATGAAATTAGACTCGTTAGTGCGTTGAGCGATTAATTGAATCGAATTAATTAAATCGATAAACCAGTTTTGGTGAGCTGAAATCAATTTGAGTTTATGAGCGTGTGGTTGGGTTGACACGTGTTAATGCATTTCCCATTCCTGATGATCCAAAGAAGATGAATATTTTTAGATGGACTAGTTATTCAACAGCTGTGTGAAATATATAAATTATAACTGTGACTTAAATGTTTAAAATTGATACGCAGAGACGGGCTTCACTTATTTGGGATTATTTGCTGGAACGATTGGAACAAACAGATGTCGAAGCGTAAGTAATAGGCGGATGCGAGTTAGATAGGTGTCAATTTCCTGTATGAAATATAAAACTCTACATCCGATATTTCTGTTTTGGTTTTCAAATGATAGGCACAGTGTAACATTTGATGGGATTATCTATTTATTCGTTGCGATAGAAAAGAAATTTCTAAAATGCTCATGAGTGTTCGCCCTTTTAAATCCTGAAAAGAAACTTTGCAATTCAATGACCACGTTTGTGGTTTAATCAGTTCTTTAACATCAGGAAGATAAAAGAGTCGTAAATCTAATTCGATGGTATGAGTGTATTTCTAGTGTAAAAAAAAAAAAAAAGTCACCCATGGATAATTCATCAAATAAAAAGCCAAATGATGTTATTGGTGTTTCGTATGATACGATTTCTTGATTTGCAGCCAATAGCATTTTTGCAAACTCGGTCATTGTAGATTCATCTGATCGCTACATAATAATGAAGTTTTTTTTTTTTTTTTTTTTTCCCCTTTCTTTCAGAGTTTATAATTGACGGCGTTATTTTAGGATGGAATTTAAAAAAATAATAAAAGATTAAAATTGTGGTGCCATAATCACGTGATTTCCATGGTTTTTATTATTATTTTTTGCAAATAAATTAGAACAGACTGTTTTGCTCTATGTTGTATTAAAATGATTCAAATTGGTTCATACGCAAAGGACAACGAAACTCTACAGTGTTACAAAATATTGTTACAAATACGATAGAAATTAATAAATGTTTTAATAAATAAATTAAATAAATAAATTTAATTTGATTTTTATTAGACGTGATTCACATTACGAGTAATAAATTTTTGCTCTAGGAACTCAAGAAGATTGTTTGTAGTGTAAAATAAATCATTTCTCCACAAGGCTTTCTTGACATAATAAACTGTTAATTTGTTATTTGCTGGTTAAAGTGTATGGTTTAATGTTTCTTTTGGCGTCAAACAAACAGACAGATTTTTTCTTTCTTTTTCTTTTTGTCGTCGACTTCATGAGGTTAATGAAATCAATCTAAACAACTCGTAAAGAGAGCAAAGCTTTTGGTCGTTACAATGTTTCACTTATAAGGGCAGTTTACAGAAGGGCAACGCTATACTAATCTTTAATTAGCAGCGGTTAAAAGGAGAGGAAAAGTAAAGAAAATATTTGTAAATGTTCACATGCTGCTTTAAGGAGAGCAAACTTTGTTATATTGTTTAGTTTATTTTTGTAAGTAGAGCAACTGATTACAGCTAATTTCGTGTAGTATCTGAATTTTTATCATTAAAATATCTGGAGGAGAGATGATTAATTATTGACTGTGAGTTGTTGCAAAGTGAATTCCATTGATTCGATAATGTTTATGCTCCTTGTGTCAAGTATTATCTGAGAATTGCGAAACAAATGAGGTTTCTTTCGAAGCCCTTAGCTTCAAAAATATTTCCATGAAGGGATAAACGTATAAAAATGAACGGGTTCGATCGTTGTTCGTATCGAACCCTTTGCCTACCACCGCCGCCATGTTGCGCCTGCTGTGTCTCTTCCTCGCACTTGCTGTCGTCGTTTCCCATCCGATCGAGCCAGGTAATGAATGGCTTTTTACAAGAAAATCCTCCCCCCCCCCCCCACCTGTATTTACTTTTTTATCTTACTCAAAGGATGTGTTCATGTTTGCAGCTCTCAAAATAAGTGTCCACCTCATTGATTAAAAGCAATGTGTACTTATTTTTTTTTTCTTTCATTCAAACAGCATAAGAACCTTCTCGTAATTTTTGACTCGCTTGGGTCATCCCGAATGACTTTGTAGTAACATGTATTAAACTCAACTTAAGGGAGCTTTCTAAAAGCTCCATCCATAATGTACCTATCTTGCAGGGAAAGAAATTAAAATGATTGTTATTATTATTCATTATTAAAAAATCCAATGACAATATTGTTTCTCATTCTTTAAACCTCTCTAATTTTTTTTATCCCCTGAATCATCGGGTGGATAGCATTTCTAGGGTATCATATTCACTTATATGGTCGGGATGATCTAATCCTAAGATTTTGAAATAATCCTGTACCGAATCAACCAAGCCAACTACGGAAAAGGAATGCATAGTATTTCTAGTGGCTCCTTCTCAAAAGCAATTGCTAAATGACAGAATATTAGAAATATACGTAAAATAATAGCACATTGCCATGAACGAACGAAGATCGGGGGGAAATGTCAATCAGTTTGAACAATTATAATCTTAGTCATAATTAACATTGCCCGTCCAGATGTACCTATGACCAATAATGAGGTGGGGTAAAAAGAAATTATTATAGATTGTTTGTCGAATTCTTTGTCTTTCGGTAAGGATATCATATATCGGAGTTTTCCTTCGATTTTAATCAATCTGGTATCCTTTCATAAGGATACTGGTACTTCGTCGGGGATGGCGACCGAAAATTAAAAAAAAAATTATATCAGCAAACAGTGCACGAATATAGTCACAAAAATCATTATTAAAAATGATAACAGCGAGGATAAAATAGAACTTTGGGATGACCCCCTGCTAAAGGTTAGTAAAATCTTGATTTACTGACATCTGAAACTCACTAAAGTTAATGGATTTAGTAAGCTTCTTAACTTACTCTCACTGGAGCGATTTCGAAACGGAAGCAGCTTTTTAAGTTTTTAATAAATGACATGATATAAGAATATCAATTTTGTATAGCTTTAGCGTATTAATATGAGTAATTTTTTAAACAAGGAAACGTTTACAATTCATTATTAGAATAAAATATCTTTTATGATTTGTAAAGGATTTTTAATAGGATTTGTATTGAAATTAATATTTTTTATTTTTTTATTTTGTCACTTTGCATTTTTACCAGATATTTTATCATTTTCTCGTATGTAAGAAAGTGTATTATCTAGAATTATAGTTATATATTGGGTTGCTCTATTCGGCTGTTCCACAAAATTCCGTAAAAGGGGAAAAAATCCGATACGAATGTAATGCAGAGAAGCCTCTCCCGCTCTCTGCAATTGGGACCTCACAACTTAATTCCTTATAATATACAAACATCTTTAAACCCATTACTCGTAATACCCCGAATAAGGTTAGATATTTAAGAACCAAGTGGGAGGTGTGATGGAGCCAAAAATTGTTTCCTCCCGAATTGCGGACTCGTGCTGACAAAGGAATCCGAATGAAGAAAAAAATATATATATATATATATAAAAGTCGGTTGCCTCATTAGCATGGAAGTCACACAGAGAATCGTCAACAGTGACCTTAACTTTGGTGACCTGAGAGGGAAGAATGTGGATTAAAACGTGTTATTTGACGTCGGCCAATCAGTGTTCCCACTCGAGAGACGGCAGCAATGAGGAAACCGATCGACGGCAGCAACGACTGCGAGCGAATCGAGCTCATTGCATTTATTTATTGGTGGGATTTGCAAAGAGGACCTGCCACTTTGACGAGAAAGAAAAGAGAATAATAAACAAAATAAATGAAATAAAAGATTACATCTGTATATATTTCAGAGAGAGAGAGAGAGAGAGAGAGAGAGAGAGATGACTATAAGAAGCGATGCACACTTAATTGCTATCCATTAATTAATTAGATAAAAAAGTTTTCAAATATTTAGGCGGATTTCTTCTTTGGACTCTCTGTAGGATGTTTTTCGTTTTTAAGCAAGTGATGAGGTATGTCGTGTTTTTTTTAATGTTTGCAATGCCTCGAAATGAGTGGTAGGTGGATCCCACCAATCAACATCCATCATGGCTGCTCTTGATTTACAACCAAGATTAAAAAACACTATTGATCGAATTTAGAGATTTAGGAGATACCGAACGCATAAATTACGAAAATTTTATTTGAAAATTTTTAAAAAGGAGAAAATAAAAGTCCTCCCAATTTAGCTTCACCACGCCCTTTTCATTATTTAATTATACAGATTAAATAAAATTTTATTTTAAAAATTTCAGCGGTCGGTGAAGAGGAGAGGGGCTCCGATCGTCCCATGCTGGAAGCAGGTAAGCAGCAATTAAATTCATTTCTCCAGTAAAATCCCTTCGGTATAAACCCCTTCTGTGGCTTCACAGTTCTTAAGATTTGAATAAACCAAACCACTGAAAATCCCCGTCAGGGATCATTTATCACTTACGCATTCCTTTAGCAATTTTTTGCTCCCTAAATGAAAAGCAGCACAAGTACCACCAATGGCAATATTCATATCTTATTATAATTGTCGTTATCCCTGAATTCTGCAAGCGGTTTCACTGGAGTGTTATTGGGTTTATATTCGCCTATTCGCAATTGAGATGACAAACTTTTATTTTGCATTCGTCTTTCAAAGGTTTTTACGGTGGCGACATGGCTGGATTCGATCCTGAGGTAAGTCAAATTGAATGTAAATTGCCGTCAATTGGACGTTAGCGTAGAAATGTCCCCATTTCGAGTAGTTTCAAGGATGGGATGGAATCGGAGTTCCAACGGGTCATTCCCATATTTTTTTTTGTTGTTTTGGAAAAGAAAGGGAAAACAAACACCGTGTCTCCATAGCTCACTCATATTTGAAATACTAATACGTATGCAAAAAGAGTTCTTATAGGAGACATGTCAAGAATATTATTTACGATTCGTTTTATTAGTATTCTTGGGAAAGAGGTTGTTGGTTTGAGTCCCATTAACACATTTCCGTCTAGATTTCCCAAATGAAAAAATTATTATCCTGAATTAAGATGTAAAGCAAATTCATTTCCTTTAACATTAATAATAGCATTGAATATAAGAAAGCTATAGGAGAATTTCTTTCTGCCATTTATTTTAAATAAGTACAGTAAAGGTTTAAATATAGGCTAATGGAAATAAATGTTCTCTTTAATGGTAGGAAAGAGTTTGAAACAGAATTTGCCCTGAAACCCTAATGTTTTCAAACTTTTAAAAAATTAAAAGTTTTTGTTTCTTACAGTGATTTTTAATTTGCTATACGCCGCCCGGCGATTAAACAACGAGAGAAATTTTTATTTTGATAAAAATATTACGCTTATGCAAAATTTTATTTAAAGCACACATCTTCAGAACATATGGCACGTTCAAGCAATAACTGGAGTGACGTGTGCAGGTTATTATTTAGTATGATGTCAAGACACCTTGTCCCAGAGTCCTGGATATCATTGATATCCTGAAAAAACTGGTTTAATTTGGGAAACAAGAAATAGCTACAAAGGGCAAGTTCAGGGCAGGGTGGTGGGAGCGCAAGAATGCTGACCTGCTTTTTGGCAAGAAATTCTTGTACAACGCAGAGTGGCCTTGTGAGATGGAGCATAGTCGTGAAGCAAAAATCAATTACCGGCTTGCGATGATATTAGGGTCTTACTCGAACTTTCATAAGCATTTAAACTTCCAAATAACATATGTCTCTATTACACTATGCCACTATTATATATGCCACTATCACATATGACTATTACACCCTCTGGGGCATACTCATGATGTAGCCAAACCCTTGGAGTTATACAAATCAGTCAGTATTGTTTTGGTTCTTGATTTTTGCAACCACACTTTCTCTGCTCTTGGCGATATTAGTGCAGTGGCGTAGCCAGGGGGGGGGGGGAGTCTAAGAGGCTCCCTCCCCTTTTCAGAGGTAAAAAATTGTGACGAAGGGACTGTGTCGTTAGCTACTGTTTTTTTTTGGGGGGGGTTGACCAAATCTTGTAGGGAGGGCGAAATATTTTCTAAAACTTTCTTAGGGATGCAAGCCGAAAAAAGCTTGAAAACCGTTGTCTACTCTAGCATGTTGCTTCCGAAAATGAAAGTACCCCCCCCCCCCCTCCAGTCCCTTTTTGGAGAAATTTCTGGTTACGCCACTGTGTTAGTGACTTCCATTCTGCACTCTGCCTTTTGGTGGTCGAGCGTAATGAAAGCACCAATTTTATTTTCAACTAGCAAAGGTACCCGGCGTTGCCCGGGATAATTACACTTGGATGTAAACAGAACAATCTCAAAAAATTAAATTAAATTTTGCAATATCTTAAAAATAAACACATGAAAATGCTTAGAATTAATACAGTAAAAATTCTTAATGAAAATTTCGAAAAAAATCTTTTTAAAGGCTCACAATGGTGCTGGACCTCTCCAAGGATGCCACTGCTAGTCTAAATAATTTCTTACTCACGTAATCTTACCTCAGATGTATACTTAGTGTTGTTGCAATTTCCACTCTTCTCTCGATGTGCTGAAGCAAAACTTGGCCATTCATCACTTTGTGCAGTCTAGCAGTCGCCGATTCTTCTATTTACTTGCTTCCCATTTGCTCAATACATCACGGAGCTAAAGGAGTGCTTCCTCTCTCGTCTTTCCACTCTTTCTCAATAGTCTGCTAACTCTCCATTATCTCCAGTTACTGATCATTTTTAAAGATTATCAAGAAATTGTTAAGTACTAAGAACTCTCTTTTCTAAGAAAAGCCTGAATAACAGGAATTCTATGCATTGTTACAAATTGAAACTTATCCATATTACATCATCATTTTATGTTCATTGTTATAATTCTTGGAAAGATTGCTTTAACATTACATCATCATTCTGTGCTCATTGTTATTGGTGAATTGCGCGTTGATACCATTGTTGATGCGAACACAATGGGCCTATTGTTGCACAAACTTTGCCTTACATTGTTGGTCATGAGATATATATTGTTGGTTCATGCAGTGTGTTTGTGATTTGCGTGCTGATACCATTGTGGATACCTATTGTTGTACAAACTTTGCCTTGCATTGTTGGTCATGAGATATTTCTCATTAATATGCCTTGCTATAACCATGAATATCGATTTTTTATCGATATTTATTATTTTTCCGAAATCTGAGGTAGACAGTGACCTTCCTCATGCTTTGAAGGTCATGTATGCGAAATTTTATCAAGATCGGAATAAAACTGTAGATTTGTATAAAAAACATACAAACAGACCCACCCACCCACACACACACAAACATCCTTCTTTATATATATAGATAGATTACGATGGATTCTAAAAAAATTTGGATTTCTTTCAACAATTTCAACGATATCCATGCCAAGCTCGATGCGATCGTGAAAGGATGTGTGGAACTGAACACAAACCTTTTTTTCCACTAACAAGGGAATCCCACATAGCCTATCCGCTTTAATAATGGAGTCCGTTTTTAAATTTTTTCGTTTTCGCGGTTTATTTTGAAAGAAACACAATTTCGCACTCTCTTATTTTGCAAGCA
The DNA here is from genome assembly GCA_023313115.1 of Rhysida immarginata. Classification (NCBI taxonomy): domain Eukaryota; kingdom Metazoa; phylum Arthropoda; class Chilopoda; order Scolopendromorpha; family Scolopendridae; genus Rhysida; species Rhysida immarginata. The sequence goes on from JAHWFO010029581.1 coordinate 439,926, forward strand.
TCAATAGTAGCTTCAGATGAGTAACATATTTCAATTTGGTGGAAATCTGTGACATACATGTTCGAGGGATTCCCTTGTAAGTCTTTATCTAAAATTTTGCAAATTGTTTCCTTATTAACAGCAAAATCTTCTGCAAGCATTGGTAGTGTACCACAGTGATAGTGTTATTCCGTTCTTTCACTTTCTTAGCAGTGGCGTAGAGGTTATGCCGCCCGGGGCTCCTTCAATGTTCCGCCCTCATCCCCTCGAGTAACAAAATAATAAACATGACACTTAGTAAAACAAAACTATAAAATGGACAATTCTACTGTCCCGGTAGAAAAACAATTTTTTTTTTCCAATGGAATACGCCAAAATGCCGCCCCCCTCTTGCTACGCCCCTGTTGCCTAGTAAGTTTCAGGCTTCTTACTTAAATTTGCCGGCTTGGTCTTTCCTCGTCTTCCAAGTCTTCCTGACTTGCTTTGATCCGAGCAATTCAGCAGAAAATCTGCGCACGAAAGAAGGATTCATTTCCAGAAAATCTTGCTGAATCTTTTTAACAATTTCTGGAACATTTTATTCAAGCTTGAAGCAAAATTTAATATATAGGGCTCGTTGCTCCATATTTTACTCGGGACAAGCGTTTCGCATCGCACACTTAGGTTTTTTCTCACTAAAAGTGACACTATTGTCTTGTACATATACTAGATCCAAGATATTAAGCGGTTCGAAAGACAAAATATAAATGTTTCTTTCGGAATTTTAAACTTTAAAGTTTCTTTTTTTTTTTTTTTTGGTTTGTCACAAAAGGACCAGTCTCGTTATTTAATCGTCCAACGATAAACGAAATTCAAAATTTGATGGACGAGGTGCCTAAAGGAGAAAGTTGAAAGGAATTGCTTTTACAATTACACTGAAGTGCCAAAAGTCATAGGATACCTATTCATTATCGTGTAGGACCTCCTTTTGTCCGGCGAAGTGCAGTAACTTGACGTGGCATGGACTCTACCAGTCGACGGAAGTCCTCTGAAGAGATATTCAGCCATACAGCCTCGACAGCCACCCATAGCTGCGTGAGTGTTGCAGGTTCTTGTGCACGAATGGATCGTTCGATAATGTCTCAAACATGCTCGATGGGCTTCATGTCTGGCAATCTAGGTGGTCAATTCATTCGTTGGAATTGTTCAGAATGTTCCTCAAATCAATCGCGAGCAATGTTGGCCGCTGACATGGCGCATTGTCCTCCTGGAACATTCCATCCTCGTTAAGGTATATGAAGGACATGAAAGGCTGCAAATGGTCAACAAGCAGCTGGACATAACGATTCTCAGTCAATGGTAGGTTCAATTTGATCAGAATACCCAAACCCTGCCATGGGTACCCGTCCCACACCACGATGGCGCTACCACCAGCTTGGCTTGCACAGTGTCTTCCTGACAACTTGGGTCCAAGACCTCATGGGATCTGCGCCACCCTTAACCAGCTTGCACCAACTTGAATCGTGACTTATCGGACCAAGCTATGCGTTTCCAGTCAACTTAGGTCCAATGAATATGTTCACTCAGCCTCCGATGGTGTGCTATTAGTCTCCGACACTCTTGTCGGTCTTCTGCTGTCATATCCCATCACTGCCAAATTTCGCTGCACAGACCTCTTAGACACGTGTCTAGTAAGCTCCTCAGTGAATGTGTCTGTTAATTGACGTAGTGACGTGTGCCTTTTACGAAGGACCATTCTGCTCAGGTGTCGCTGGCCATGAGTATTTAGCAGCCGTAGTCGGCCACTGCGCTGTCCATGGTAGGAGGTAATCCCTGAAATGAGGTACTCTCTGTACACCTTTGACACTGCGGATCGAGGAATGTTGAATGACCGCACCACTTCAGAAACGGAATGTCCCATGCGTCTAGCTCCAATGTCATTCCGCGTTCAAACTCAGTTCTCGTCGTGTAGCCATAATCACGTTACAAAACGTTTCAGACGACTGCTAATAATCCAGTTGACAGCACTGATACCGCTCTGTCGATTTATACACTTTTTACGACACCTGAAAATTTGTATACGATGCTCCCATGACTTTTGGCACTTCAGTGTTTATGCATTTGACTCGATAAAAGTCAAAACAATTTCCGTTCAGCTTAAAATTTACCATTGAGTGGCCAACCATTAGATACCTCCCTAAGAGCGTGCTATCGTCTTACATGTACACGCCGTTGGCATCAACCCAATGGGTGTCCGAGTGCTGGTGGAGATTGCGATAGCCTGCCGTTGTTGGACCATTGTTGGACAACTTTGCCCTTTGGTCCCGGATTCGTACTCTGGTGTATCCCGCAGATATTCCGTAGGGTTTAAATCCGAGGACCTCGCGAGCCACTGAATGATCGTAAATTCATGAGTGTTCTTAGCATGGCTTTATATTGTCGTATGCAGAATGCACAAAAGCCATGAAGTGATCAGTCAGTGCACGTTGCATTTAAGTACCTCTCAAGACAATAAAATAATAATTAATGTGTCCAATTACAACTTCCCATCACCGGTATCTCTGTATTCGCAGTACAAAACGGAGATAGCCAAATTATATTCAAAATTTATTTTGGCCTTTTTACAAATTACAGGAATTTCGCTTTCGTAACGCAATCGTCAACAAAAATCTGCGTTGGCCAAATGGAGTCGTACCTTATGTCATCGATAATTCCTTAAGTAATTCGTATTCGTTATTATTAATTAATAATGATTAGCTTTTTTTTTACTTGGGTCAAGGTCTGTTTGTCCCTATCATCTTTTTTCTGATGTCCTTGTATTTGTTTATTTTTCCTTCAGGTGGCATGGCCAATCTAATTCGCTCAGCGATGGAAAATTATCATCAATTGACATGCATTAAGTTCAAACCCCGGACCAACGAGAGGGATTACATCTATCTTAGAGCCGATAACGGGTAAATGAAACTAAAATTATTATCCATAGCTTAGTAAGGAACAAGTCTCTCAGCAGTTTTCCTGAATGACAGATAATCACAATTTTGAAATTCTTCATTAAAGAAGTCTCATTTTGGACAATTCAGAAGAAATTTTTATAATGAAACCATTTCGCTTTTGATTATATGATTAATTTCAGGAGAAATTTTTATTTCGCTTTTGATTACACGATAAGTTTATGTAAAATTGCTTGACGGGCTTATACATCCTGCTTTGTATGTGTAAATATTTTAACAGACGTAGATGAAGAATCTAATCTCTGACCTTTTGTGTCGGATGCGAAATTATGACACGTTGTCCAAAAATTTGAGGTCCTGGCCTTCTTCTTGGGTGGTTGATATAAAATAACCAGCTTAAGCGAAATATGGTATATTTTGAGGAGAGGATTTTCTGTCAAAGAAATGGTTTAAAATTCAAATGAAGCATATTCCAGTTGTAAAATCTGAAAAACTTGATGAAGTCGTCGTGAGAGAGAATTTTCCATCATTAAGGTCGTGGAGGTCCAAAGTCACGGCCCCCGCATTGCTGGACCCAACGCCTTCGGGTTCGTTTCTTGCGTAAAAATGAAGTTTATGTTTCTCTCCTGCTAAACGAACTGTAGGGAATTGAAATCCTAATCCCTCAAGCTGTCGGAACTCATTTGTGGACGGATTCATTTGCTGTATCTTTCAAAATCCTGCAAGAGTGGTCGTTTGCTGTTTTGCAAATTATGTTTTTAAAACAAATGGTGATAATGAAGGGATAATAATGAAGTGGTAACTTGATTTCCTTTATTATTATTATTTTTTTATAATTTCCAAGGTGTTGGTCATATGTGGGTCGTCAAGGAGGCGCTCAGGTCGTTTCACTCGGACAGGGTTGTGGCTACAAAGGAACCATCATCCATGAATTGGCCCACGCAATCGGCTTCTGGCATGAACAGAACAGACCCGACCGAGATAACTACATCATCATCTATTACAACAACATCATGGCAGGTAGGATATGCTTAAGTCGAATTCGCGTTATTAGAATTAATTATTTTCATTATTAGGAGCTTTAGCTAAGAGTTACTTATTAGAATGCACGCTTGGTCTGTAAGTTGATCCGTCTGGCCGTCCGCCGTTTGCACGGTAACTTGAAAACGGATTAACTTTTTCAGATTCTGTTTTCGACAATATGATGATCAAGGTATAAACTGTACAAACATTTCAGGCATTTTCGTGGACCCTTTCAAATCCACGTGCCCTAGCAGTGACCGTTAAGAATATCAAGATATTGCGTGTGATATAGCAATCGATTAGTAGTGAAGAGTCAACAATGAGTAAAATGTTACTTTCGAATTGGCCCACGCAATCGGCTTCTGCAGGGCCGGATTAATACCTTTAGGGGCCCTAAGCATTACACACCCAGGGCTATACCTCTTTCAGTATAGCCCTGTACACATCTTTCTCAGTATAAATCCTGTTTTTCTGAGGATTCGGGGGCCCCTATTCACATGCTTAGTCTAACGGGGCCCTAAGCACGTGCTTAGTCTGCTTATGTATAAATCCAGGGCTGGGCTTCTGGCATGTTTATCTTTTAAGCGTTGTTAATTTTCACAAATGTAAAATTACTTCTGCGTCACTGCTAAAGCTCTTTCTTGGAATGTTTGCAAGGTTGGTATTATAAAACCTCTTTTGTGGCCACAATCCTGTAAGGGGTCATCCATAAATTACGTAACACAAAATTGGATCATTTTAAACTCCCCTCCCCCTTGTAACGCACGTTCAGATCCTCCATCGATAATTACATAAGCTGCGCCCCGCGTAATGATTTTCAAAGGGTTTATTTTATTAGTAATTGCACCAAAGTTACAGAGCCAAATAAAACTTTTGAAAAGTTGTTGAAAAATATTTTATTTCATGAGTATCAACGTAATAATATGTGGCAAGATACAGACAATAATTTTACATATGAACATGTGAGCATTCATCTTCCATGAGGTACGGGATAATATTAAAACGCAAGTCTTTCTGGTAAATTGGAAACCGAAAAAGGTAAAATTCTACGATACGACATTTTTGGTAAAATGAGATTCTACGAAATCTCATGAGTTTCTGAATAGTCAATCAAAAAAAAACAAAACATA
>JAHWFO010029581.1:453763-494389 GCA_023313115.1 Rhysida immarginata
GTTGCTATCATGTCTCTGTACGAAAGCTCTGAGATGTGTGTCCGGATAAATGGCATTAAGTCAAGACCGTTCACTGTGGGTGTTGGACTCCGCCAAGGGTGCGTACTGTCGCCCCTCTTGTTCATTATCTTTATGGACTGGATCGACAGGGGCAGCCGAGGCGATGAGCGTATTTGTGTGGGCGACTGCCTGGTGGAGAGGTTGCTCTTTGCTGACGACCTTGTCCTCCTTGGGTCTTCTCGCACGAACCTTCAAAATGCACTAGACCGGTTTGCAGCCAAATGTGAAGAAGCTGGGATGAAGATCAGTGTGGCTAAAACCGAGGTTCTGGTCCTTTCAAGACAGCCTGCTCAGTGCGCTCTCCATGTTAGGGGAGCCTCATTGAGACAGGTGGAGAAATTCAAGTATCTCGAGATTGCATTCAAGAGTGATGGATGGCAGGAGAAAGAATTGGATGCTCGGATCGGTGCAGCAAGCTGCGTCAGACGTGAACTGTGGCGATCCGCAGTAACGAAACGCGAGCTGGGTAACAAAGCCAGGCTCTCCGTCTTCAAATCTATCTTTGTCCCCATTCTCACCTATGGTCATGAGGCTTGGGTAATGACCGAAAGAGTGCGATCGCGGGTACAAGCGGCTGAAATGAGATTTCTGAGAGGTGTGGCAGATGTTACCCTACTAGATAGAGTGTACAGCAGCACAATAAGGGAATCTTTAAGTGTTGAGCCCTTACTTCTCTGCATTGAGAGATCTCAGTTGCACTGGTATGGCCACGTGATATGGACGCTGCAAACTAGTCTTCCTAGGCAGTTGTTATTTTCCAAGCCGGTGGGTAAGAGACCAAGGGGTCGGCCTAGAACCAGGTGGCTAGACTACATGGAGAATCTGGGTTCAAGTCGCTTGGATATTACCAGGGAGGACATGCGCCTGATGGCGGAAGATCGCGATCGCTGGAGATCCTTCATAGGGCTGCTGCCCCCGCGACCCTAACGGATAAGCGGGTTTGAAAAGTAAGTAAGTAAGTATATGATATCTATTTTTATAAAAATATTTTAACAACTTTCCCTCTAAAAGTAAAATTATAAGACAAACATCCATAAATTATGAGGAAACAGTTAAAAATTAAAAACATTTGTTTGCTAGCTTCATCTAAGAACTTGGATCAGGATATCCACTGTGACCCACTGCAGAAATCACATTTTATACACTGTCAAGCCACATTTTGAGACGCCAGCTAGTAATCACAATCGGCAGTCAGGCCTCTAGCGGCCAATGACTCAAGCTTCCAATATGGCTGCCGAAGGGGGGGGAGGTGAACAGCAATCGATACCTCACAGCATGGCAGCTACTTTAATAAGCACGAACCACTCTATATCCATCGCTGATATTTTAAATTATCTTGGATTGAATGCCAGTAATGAAAGAAAAAGGTGCTTGTTAGAGGGGGAAGGAGTTTTAAATGCTCAGCATGTAATATTTTGTGGGAGAAATAGTATTCCATCTTCGCCTTCAATACACATAATAGCCCTTGTGCTAAGGAATAGCAGTATTAGTTCCACCCCACATGAGATAAACCTAATTATCAACCCTTGCCAGGGTACTGAGCATATAAAGGTACTAATCAAAACATATTATAGTTCGCGCAAAGAAAGAAGGGGTCAATCAGATTCGTTCTCTTATCGAATGCACATATCTAGCGATTAACGAACGATTTGACAGACGAATCTTGCGATGAAGACTTTATAGTATCACAGCCGAAGATGGGAGCGACAACCAATCAGAATCAAGATTAACCAGTTGATTTCTGATATTTTTTCTCTTTTGGTGTGATTTTGTGTCCTTTAAAAAGAACGCTTTTGATAAAAAACATCAGACTGCGGAGATTGTGACTGTGGCTGAATGCATCGATTGCTATGTTCATCGCAAGATTCATCTGCCAAATTGTTCGTTAATCGCTAGATCTGTACAGTCGATAAGAGAACGAATCTGATTGATCCCTTCTTTCATTGCGAGAGCTATAATATGTTTTGATTAGTACCTTTATATGATCAGTACCCTGGCAAGGGTTGATAATTAGGTTTATCTCATGTGGGTTGGAACTAACACTGCTACTCCTTAGCACAAGGGCTATTATGTGTATTGAAGGCGAAGATGGAATACTATTTCTCCCACAAAATATTACATGCTGAGCATTTAAAACTGCTTCCCCTTCTACCAAGCACCTTTTTCTTTCATTACTGGCATTCAATCCAAGATAATTTAAAATATCAGCGATGGATATAGAGTGGTTCGTGCTTATTAAAGTAGCTGCATCACTAGCTGCCATGCTGTGAGGTATCGATTGCTGTTCACCTCCCCCCTTCAGCGCCCATATGGAAGTTTGAGTCATTGGCTGCTAGAGGGCTGACGACTGCCAATAACCATGGGAAAGAGTCAATAAGAAAGATACTGGAACATGTCCACTGATATCTGGAGCCTCATAGACTGCAATACAACTGATCTGCAAAAGGGTGCACGATAGAGAATCAATAGAATAAATGTGGTCGAGATGATCCCAAAAGTGCTTAATTGATTTAGTTCTGGGGAATTACTTGGAAGTAATTCTACTTTAAATGGTTTTGTATTATTATAAATATACATAAGTGGGTAAACACATATTTTAATAAAATACAGTGCTCCCTCTAAAATTTCAGACTTCCAGGTTTTTATTCTCGATCTGTGAGCCAGGTTCCCACTTCCCATTGGACTTTCCACCTTGACAACTCAATTGTCTTTAAGACACTTAGTGACTGCATTGCTGTACGGGTGTCTGTGATAGCCCAATTGGTAGAGGCGTCGAGCATATGACACTCATGGTTCCTGGTTCATATCCAGGTCACAGAATTTTTCCTTCCATTTTTTCAAACAATATCATGACCTAATGTTTGGAGGTTCATCTCCAGTTTATATTTATTATTTATTATAGAATTTTAGTTTTGTTAATGTCAAGTGCAATAATAATCAGCATTTACAACCCACGCTGTATATTCACAGAAGTAAAAATGGAAAAAATTAACCAATTTTGGCATTGGAGTTTCTAGATGAGGAGAATTTGAAAATTATTGAAACCAAAAAGGCAAAATTGCTATATTGTGCAAAAGCATTCCATCAACCTAAGATAACTGGTGTTTTTAATTATTAATTTTTTTTGTTGTTAATTTTGTCACCTTCTTATTATAAATTCTCTTTATAACAAAATGAATTCTTGGTCCCTTCGTGTTCGTTATAAGGAGTTTTTACCTGTATAATATTTTGTTTATTAATGAATGATTTCATACATCTTTATAAATTGAAAAGATAAAATATTAAATAATAAATATAATAAATCACAACAGCAGATGACTGAAGTATGAAGAATTATGGTTGTGAAAGTTGAAGAAAACGTTCTTGAAGAAATGGAACTCGTCAAAATCTTCAACCATTACCATCTTCAAAAAAGTTACCATTACTCCAGGACTTCGGTTCTCAACTTTAAAAAGAAAAAATTCCAAAGTGCAACTGTTCCATTCCAAAAATTCCAACTGTTCTTCTGCAAGCCTCTAATTCTTTCTTCAAAGACTCTCATCATTATATTCATTTGTGAACTTTATTTTATTATTTATAATTTAATATTTTTAGGAGTTTTAATTTAATTTTTTTAATATTTTAAGTTTTCAATTTATAAAGGAGTATAAAATCACCTTTCATTAATAAACAAAACTGCCTAAATCATAACATTGCAACCACCAGTTTGCATTCTTCCAACATTAGATGCAGGATGGTTCTTTTCGGAAGTTTCTTGCCAAATACGACAACATCCATCCACTCAATGAAGCAGAAACCATGACTCATTGGTGAAGGCAACCAATCCTTTTCCAATCTTGAGAAATGCAAATTGTAAGTGTTTATGCTAATGCACCTTTGACCATTCCTCTGCTTCATAGCCCCATATGCAACAGTGTTCACTGTACTGTCATTGTTGACATATCTAGCAATGCCCATAATGCATTTGAACAACAAGTTGCTCAACAGTTGCGAGTTGGTCGAACTGCACACATCTTTGCAATTGACATTCCCTCTCACATCAATGGCGAGTGTGCTCTACTGTGCGTTACTAATTTGCCGTGGTAATGCTACCACACTTACCCCAAAAGCCAATGATTATCCCCTTTTGCAGATCTGATAAATCACTCGTTTTTACATATGATAGCAACAACACATACAGTAAATGCTCGTTATAATGAAGTTCAAAGGACCACAGAATTTACTTCATTATATCCAATGTTCGTTATAACAACCCCCCCCCCCCCTACACACACCTCTAAACTCCAACCCCTTCCATTAAGTTTACATATGACATATTCCTCCATTTTACTGCACAACAACCTAATTTTAAAATAATATTATTTTACAATATCCATTCAGTAGAGCAGCTGAAGATTTCGAAGTTCGGCTGCTTTGCAAATTCGCTGGCTTTTTCATGCAGCACAGGTCAACTAATGGGGATATTCTACTGGGAAGACTGAAGAAACCATTTGTAAAGAGCTTCTTCTATACCTGGACGTCCAGCATGTCCAGTTTTTGCCCTCTTCAAATTGTTGCTGTTTTCTGCTTCGTTTTTGATTTTCATTCACTGAGAAATTATCGTTGATAACATGGACGACAAAATTCCGAAATCCTTGGCAACTAATGATTTTTTAGATTCGGTCCAGTAAACTGGATATAGCCAGTTTAGTTTCTAATGAAAACTGACGTCAATTTTTTGATTTCATCTTAAATGCACACTGCAAGAGACTTGAGAAGAGAATAAGCACACTGCAAGTTATCCTATTTGAGCATGGAAATGGTAATGACTGGTTATGATTGGCAGTTATTTTTGGCCAAGCTAATCATGAATCATCAACTGAGCACCTTTCAAAGGCTCTTCATGAACAAATAATGATAAGAGTAATGTTGTGCAACGTTGAAAGTAGAAAAAACTTCGTTATAACCAACATTTTGGTTTGTTATAACGGATTACAATAGCACATAAAATCCTATGTTACTGACCATTCTACAAGATTACTTCGTAATATCCAGAATTTCATTATAACAAGCTTTTACTGTATATGATACAGGACAGACATCTCACCTTTTATACTGATCAAGTGAGCTTGCACTACACACCCCTTTTTTTCCATTGGCCAAGGAGAGCTGACAGCAAAGTAGGAGGTGGTAACGATAATGTGGCTTGACTGAGTATTATGTCATATGTTAAAGCTATAAACTTTGTGTGAATTATTTTGTCCCTTTTTCTGCTTGTAACAACTTAATTGATTTGAATTGTCATGATCCACAATTTATAAATAGTCTAGTGTTTGTTAGGGTTAGCTTAGTTTTGATAGAATGGGGCCTGAGTTTATCATAAGGACTAATTAAGTCATTTTAAATATACAGGGTGAACACAAGTGATTGGAGCAGTTTCATAATTTTATTGAAGGTATATTATTTAACATATCATCATAAAATTTTACAAGTGCATAGAGCCACTCACCAAGTTTTTTTGTCATGTTACAGATGCTCATGTGTGCTCCTTTAGTAACTCTACAGATATAACTTCTGTAAATGAGTTCATACCATACTCGATGAAGTATGGTCCTGTCAATTTGAGCAAAAGATGGTAATGTGAGCCCACAGTTCTGGCATGTCAACTGATAATGGCAGCACAACACAGAGTCCTTCACATACCCCCCCTACAAAGCAGTCAGGGGAGCATAGAAGCCATGGCAGCTTTCTTGATCATCATTCCAGACACAACCAATTCATCAAATTTGCAACTGTAGCACTATAGAAACTTCAAGTGAAAACATGCATCTGCCAGGCATATTAAAAAAAATATAAAAACTTGACGAGTTCCTCTGTGTATTTGTAAAATTTCATGATGATATGTTTATTCAATATAATATAATCTAAACAACAAATGTCTCCAAAAGGTTGAGGCCCAACACAGGGTTTATAATAAAGGACAAACACCCATGCTCTTAGCGGGATTCGAACCCGTGACTTGTTGGTTGCGAGAGGCGATAAGACTGTGCCTCAGCACTCTAGGTCAACAAAAGATGTTAAATAGCATACCTGCAATAAAATCATGAAACTGATCAAATCATTTGTGTTCACCCTTTATATTACTTTCTATGGTTATAAGCTATAAAAAAAGGCATTCATAACCATTAAAACGAACGCATTAAGGTCCGTCTCAAAAGTATAGAGACTTTCGTAAATTAAAGAAAACTTTCCATACGAGGATGTCAGATGAAAACAAAAAATATACACATTTTATTCGCATACTAAATAACATAATCCTAGAAAAATAACATTTTTCGTTCATTGAAAAAAAAAACAAATCAACATTTTATTACAAAAAAGGTGTCTCAAAAGTATAGAGACTTGCCAAGAAAACTTGCTTTTAAAACTAAATACTGTTCCCATTACACTGGATTAGTTTAAATACACGATCTTTCATCAATGTGATTAGGTGTTGAAGCAGATCTGGTGATAGATTGTACCAGCATGTCTCAATTGCATCCTGCAACTCCACAACAGTCGAAAACTGTCGCCCATTTGCATAAACAGTGCGTGTCATGATGCCCCATAGATTTTCTATTGGGTTTAAATCGGGGCTTCTCGCTGGCCACTTCATGATGGTTAAATTGTTTGCATTGAACCATTCCTTTGTTGACTGTGATCTATGAATGCTGGCATTGTCTTGTTGGAAAATGACAACAAATGACAACTTAAAGTCTCTTGATATTTCAGAGAATTTTGCATTCAATGGTACTACGAGTTTAGCGATTCTTTCTGGAAGGCAAAGCCTCCCCAAACCATCACACCTCCACCTCCTTGTTGTTTGCTGTAAAATGCCTCCGGTTCTCATCTCATATCATGCCAGTAGTAAGCATTACCGTCCGGCCCATCTAAATTCCACTTTTTTTTCATCGGAAAAAATCACTTGAAGCCATTCATCACTCCAGGACATATGCTCCTTAGCCCACTGCAATTGTGCAATCTTGTGCTGGTGTGTCAGCGGTGGTCGTTTGTTTTTTAGAGTACACTAAGTTGCCACCAGCTTTGATCCGTCGGTGAACAGTGTCTTTGGATACATTGCACACAAGTTCATGTGATATCTCTCTCCGTGACAGTTTTCCAGTGGTAGCCAGGCGAATGATACTGCGATCATCTCGATCGCTGGTCACTTTTGGTCGTCCTGTCCTCTTCTGCGCTGTGGATATTCGTTGTTCTGAAATTACTTTGTGGACACAGACTTGGATCTTCCAATTTTCTTGCATATTTGTTGAACTGTGCTGCCTGAGGCCTTCAGCAGCCAAATTTCACTGATCTCATCTTGAGTGAGGTCTCTTCCACGTGGCATTTTTAAAACTGACAATTTCATTCATTCACATACAGTTTAAATAACCGATTTAATGTAAAACTTTAACATTTGCTTTAAAGCATTTGCATATTGGTCCATACCGACTCTCTTTCGAGGAGAGTCTCTATACCTTTCAGACACCTTTTTTGTAATAAAATATTGATTTGTTTTTTTTTTCAATGAACGAAAAGTAAATTTCTCCTGAAATTCTAGGATTATGTTGTTTAGTATGCGAATAAAATGTGTATATTTTTTGTTTTCATGTGACATCCTCGTATGGAAAGTTTTCTTTAATTTATGAAAGTCTCTATATTTTTGAGACGAACCTTACCATTGTATCCATGTTGCAAGTATCTACATAATAACAAGGAGAATTAGTATCTACCAATAATTTTAATAAATGGAAACACGTTTCAGTCACTGACCATTTTCAGTCATTACTAAAATCCATTTGACGGGTATAGAGAAGGGTGAGAACAAAAACCCTGGAATACAATAAATAATAAATAAAAAAATATTTAATTAAATAAAAAATAAATAAATAATCAATAAATAAATAAATCAAAAATAAAATAATAATCAATAAAGAAGCTGATATTTCGATTAGAGTCTTTCTTATAAGAACACAGAAAGCAGCTACCTAAGATAACATATAACATAAAGAGCATAGAAAGAAGCTACCTAACGGCGCTCCCAATATGCTCTTATATGCGGGCTTAGGCAGCTGCTTTCTGTGCTCTTATGAGCGGGCTTCGATTGTTTCATTCCTGGTCTCTTCTTAGTGTTTCTGTCATTTTGATTATGTATGTATCATCCTATCACATTTTTTCTGCTATCCCTTACCATTATTCCTCCTTTTTGTCCTATCCCACCACGTCTTCTATTCATATCCAGGCTTCCCATTCGTTCCCTCCAATACCTACTTCCCACCCCCTCCCTACTCTGTCGCTATACGAGGTCTGTTCAAAAAATACGTAGACTGACGTCATAAAACAAAAATTACTTTATTCAGAAGTTACTTTATTCTGGGTCCCCTTCAAAGTACTCTCCTCCCCGACGCACACACTTATCCCAACGGTGTTTCCACTTTTGGAAACAGTCCTGGAACGCTTCTTTTGTGATGTCCTTCAGCACCTTCGTCGCATTTGCCTTTATGTCGAGAATCGTCTCAAATCTCCTTCCTTTCAAAGGTCTTTTGAGTTTGGGAAACAAGAAGAAGTCACAAGGAGCGAGGTCAGGTGAGTAGGGTGGGTGAGGAAGAACAGTGATCGAGTGTTTGGCCTAAAACTCTCGAGTTCTGAGGGCTGAATGGGCTGGAGCGTTGTCGTGACGAAACAACCAGTCACCTCTCGTCCACATTTCTGGCCTTTTCCACTCGTCCAGTGGCAGTTTTTCCGAGTTTAACACAAAATTTCACAGCAACTCTTTGCTCGTTCAAGTCACTCATTCTAAAAATCCGCCAAACGAAAAAAAACACACTTCACAAACAACCGCGTAGCTAATCAACCAATACTGATATTTGCAATCAAAAAACTGCGTTGTAATCAGCGGATCTGTCAGAAGATGGCGACACCAAGCGATTTTGATTGGGACCAACAGGGCCCGCGCAATTCAAACAGTCTACGTATTTTGTGAACAGACCTCGTATATAAGCACTCCTTTCATTCCTTCAGGGTAGTTCTCTAATATTCTCCTTGATTTCGAGAACTATAATTGCTTTGACAAGGGATAGACTCTATCCGAAACATCAGCTTTATTGATTATTATTTTATTTTTGATTTATTTATTTATTGATTATTTATTTATTTTTTATTTAATTAAATATTTTTTTTACTTATTATTTAAAATCCATTTGGTAATGCAGTATATTGGTATATATTTTTTTTAAAGATGGAATTTGACAATTGTTTCAGCTGCCACCATGATAACTATAAAATATTTTGGTTACTATGAAGATGAAGAGTTAAATAACAAATTGACAATTTAGATATTACAGTATTATTGTTGGTGATGATATCAGAAAAAATGGAAGGAAAATGAAGAGGACAAAATTGGATTTCCAATAACAAAATTCTGTCCAAAAATAAATAAATAAACGTGTATATATAAAAAGATGTGCGTGTCTCAACACAACCCTTTTGAGGTTTTCAGTGAATGAACAACAAATTTTCAAACGTGGATTATGCATGATTTGTGCTGGGTCCCCTGAAAGACTCATTAATGAGGTTTGACTGAAATATTAGACTAATTTTGAATAGAATCCATTTACTAAAATTATTGTTGCATACTAGTTCTCCTTATTATTTTGTTAAATATATTTTTCCTCATTACCAATGAAAAAACAAAATGACTACATCTTGAATCTACACTGAGTTAGCAAAACTCATGGGATAGTTACTTAATATCTGGTCGGGCCACCTCTGGCCCTGTGGAGTGCAGCAAAACGGCGTGGTAGTGAGTCTGCAAGTCCCTGGTACACTTCTGGAGGCAGTTGACACCAGATAGTCTGCAGAGCCGAAGATAGTTGCTGCCCGTTCGTGGGCGGATGATCCAGTGCCCGGAGCCTGACTTCAACAGCATCCCAGATATGCTCGATGGGATTCATGTCAGGGCTCCGGGCTGGCCAGCTCAGTCGTTGGACCTCTCCTGCATGCTCCTCGAACCATTCGCGGACGACATTGGAGCGATGTGGTGGAGCATTGTCATCTTGAAAGACTGCTACGTCGTCAGGGTGTTGAAATGTCAAAAACGGGTGCAGATGGTCTCCGATGAGTTGACGATACCGTGGACCATTCAACGTTTGGTCCAGGATAACCAGAGGGCCCATTCCAAACCAGGAAAATGCACCCCAGACCATCACTGACGCCCCACCACCCTGCACCACCACCTGTTGGCATGTGGGATCCATCGTTTCGTGAGGTCTGCGCCACACGCGGTGCCTCCCATCAGCGTGGTACAGTTGATATCGTGACTCATCTGACCATATGATGTTACGCCACTGTTGCAGAGTCCAGCCAAGATGGTTGGTGGCAAATGCACGCCAGAGTGTCCGATGACGCTGGGTAAGCATTGGCATCCGTGTAGGGCGACGGCTGCCAAACCCGAGGGCATGCAGATTCCGACGGATTGTCCACCGAGAGACGTTTCTAGTGCGGCCAGTATTGAACTGGTCTGTGATTTGCTGCACTCTTGCGCTCCTGTCTCTCTGAATCATTCGTCCCAGGTGTCGCCGGTCACGATCATCCAGGGCAGCTGGACGCCCGGTATGGTGCCTGTTGTGGACTGTGATGCCTTCATCCAGCCATTCCCGATACACCCTGGAGACAGTTGAGCGGGGAAAGCCAAATTCCTGCACCACTGCCGAAATGGAACATCCTATGCGTCGGGCACCTACTATCATACCCCGTTCAAAAGACGTCAACTCGCGACGACGTGCCATTTCTGATTAATCACTTATCCAAGCTCTTCCCACAACGTCTAATGGTCCATTCCCAGAATCCGTTACCTCTGTGAATTCGTGAGCCATGCCCATCAATCAATGTGCTTGCTATCCCATGAGTTTTGCTAACTCAATGTATATCAGGGCAGATTTCTTTTTCCTAATACAGTTTTACTTTCTTGTTGAGACTTGTAGTTTCCAAGTACAAACCACTGGCATAATGGAATTTATAAAGGTATGATTAAAGAAATATTAAAAGATGCATGCACATACAGTATAACTGCTCAATACGTATAAGGTTATTATCACTTACTTGTAGTCTTAAGCTTCAGTTAGTGTAAAAGAATGTAACTACCTCTGATGCAGGAGATTTTAGCTTTTCATTATTTTCATAAAATAAATTCCATAGGGAAAAAAACTTGATATATGAGATAGCTCAGCATAAAAATTTCTTGCTTCTTTCTGAAATTGCACAGAAAATAATTTTAAAATACTAAAGTACTTTTACATTCACTTTTACGAAAACTCTTCTGAATTAAATATGAGGGTTGTTTGATAAGTTTGGTAAATTTCTACGAGTCACTGCAAAAATTGTTTTTTCACATGATGCTACTCTTCAAACAGCTCAGCCAAATTTCAGCCAGAATCCACGTGTAGATCACATGCTACATTCGATTGAAGTGAACATTGTAGCAGTTACCACAAAAAAGATTATAACAATCTTTTTTCTGTAACAAGACAATGTACCATCACACAGATCAAAAATAGCAATGGTAAAAGTACACAAATTAGGCTTTCAGTTAATTCCTCATCCACCCTATTCTCTGGACTTGGCCCTATGTGACTTCTTTACGTTTCAAACCTTCAAAATTTAGCTCAGTGGGAAAAAATTTGTATCAAATTTTGATATCATCACCATCGTTAACTAATATTTTGGAGACTGATGAATGCTATTTACAGAAGGGACGAAAAAATTGGAAACTCGCTGGATCAAATGTATAGCCCTAAATGGAGACTATGTTGAAAAATAAAAAAGAATATTTCTAAAAACACATATTTAAGTATCACATTTACCTTACTTAGGGGGGAGGGGGTGCCGTGGGCTAGGGGGCTTTCACAGAGCAAGCCAGCTCTGGAAGTTAAGAGTTTACAAGATTTTCGGTTTACTTGTAAAATCTTGCTCTGATGATGGTGTAAACCGAAAAGCTTAAGCAACATAATAAACAGTTATTGCATAACCGGATCAATCATTATATCGCACTTTTCAGGTCTCTCTCTAATCTGCAACTTACAGCTATCAATATGAAATGCATCTGAAAGAAAAAATGCAGACAAACATAAATAGATAGTACATAAACATTTGACCACCTCCAATTCAACACAAAAATTTTAGGCCACCAAAAATTTTAGTTGGTTCACCTTTCGCCTTGATTACCGCCCGGATTCTGTCAAGCATTTGCTCAACAAGGTGTTGTGGTCTTCAGTAGTGATTTCATTCCAGCTTTTGATAATGACTGCTTTCAGTTGCTCTATATTTCAAAGTTTTTCTCTGGAGACTTTTTCTTCCACTGAGCCCACAAATTCTTGATAGGATTCAGATCAGGGCTGTTTGGAACCCAATCTAATCTCGAAATGTTCTTTTCTTCTAGCCATGATGTTACAATGCGACTTCTGTGATACATTGCATTGTCACCTTGGAAAATGCAGAAGGTGTCAACATATATATCTTCAGGTTATATATATATTTGGAATGAGGAAAGATTCTAGAATATCCTTGTAGACATCTGAATTTACTGTCCCTTTAAGGATACACATCTTGCCAACACCATGCCAACTCATGGATCCCCATATCATTACTGAGGCAGGGAATTTCACAACAGACCGCAGGCACTTGGGATGAAATTTTTCATCTGGACATCTGTAGAATCAGGAACAGACGTTCTCACTGTACCCAGCATATATTCTAGATTCATCAGAAAAAATCATGTTCAACCATTCAGCCAGTGACCAGTTCTTATGATTACTGTCCTACCGCAGTCGCATTTTGGCCTGCCTTGGAGTAATCAGTGGTTTCTTCTTTATTTTACGTGACCAGTATCCCATCGATTTCAGTCTTCTTCGGACAGTGTTTACCGAAACATGTACTCCAACAATTCCCTACTCATTCTTCATCTCTGCTTGATGCTCATCTTTTCTTTGCAAATTCCTTGCATTTTTTATCCTTTCGGGCAGTGGTTGCACAAGGACATCCTTTTTAGTGTGCAGTCATTACTGTTCCAGTTCTCCTATATTTTGAAATGATGTACTGCACTGAGGATTTGTTAATTCCAAATGTTGCTGTTATACTTCTCCATGAGAGAGCCTTTTCATGCAGCTAAATAACGTTATTTTTGGTGGCTTCAGGAAGCTTTTTGCTTTGGCGCCCCATTTTTGGGTGAACCGATTATAACCTGTTATTCTATAGGCACACAATCAATGCAAATGAGAGAGTAATTATATAATAAATTATAATAATAATAATAAAAAAAAACAAAAAAAAAAAACGTGACTGACCTTGCTGATCTGTGAATACATTGATGCAAAGGAGAAGACGTTGGATTCCACTATTTCCACTAATTTTCAACTCATTGTGGAAATAGTGGAATCCAACATCTCCTCCTCTGAATGCAAATAAGGATGGAATATACCATTTATACCCAGCCCTCAATGACCAACATTATTTTTTTCCATCACTCATTGGGGAGGAAAAAAAAAAAGGGGACTGGTCTGAAACGTTTCCTTCAAATTCAAGGCGGTCAAATACTTATGCACCAACTGTGTTTGCGCATCTATATTTTTTCCAGATATAATGACTTTTGTTAACTTCAAATCACACTTTGAGAGAATCTCGGATGCACTTTCAAATGCAAAATGTCAATTTTTTTGTTTGTTGTTTGTTATTACATTTTAAACAGGTGGTGGCCTTACAGTATAACAGAGGGACATCAGGAGTTCCAACTAGTTTTGCCATTTATTCCCGGCTTTGTCAAGGATATATACAGCAAGAGGCATGCAAGCCTTTATATACAGAACAGTGGTACAAATTATGCATATACATGAACCAATAGGATACAAAAGAATTAAAGAGGAAATAATCTGTGCTTTTTCTATTTATCCTGTTGGCCATTATTTCCTCTTTAATTCTTTTGTATCCTATTGGTTCATGTATATGCATAATTTGTACCACTGTTCTGTATATAAAGGCTTGCATGCCTCTTGCTGTATATATCCTTGACAAAGCCGGGAATAAATGGCGAAACTAGTTGGAACTCCTGATGTCCCTCTGTTATACTGTAAGGCCACCACCTGTTTAATCAATAGGAACAGTATTATGATCCACCCTTCTACCGATATTACATTTTAAATAAAATATTTTCGTCATAATGTTTTATCATCGAATACTTTCACTGGCGGGGTTATATATTACTATTATTAGATGTGTTTTGCAGATATTGGCATGAAATGTAAAATGTAATTGCTATAATCAATTCTAAAATGTTTAAAATCATAAAATTTGAGTTTTACTTTTCATCCTACCAACATTCAAATCATTTACTATTACTTCAGGGTTACATGCGTGTTATATGTTTATAGAATTTTAAGAGATTAAGGTGTCATCTACTATTTGCAAATTATGTAAATTTGCAACTTCCTGGAATTGTTAGGGAAAGTGTGTTATTAATGCACCCATCCTTGAAGCTCATTCATTTCGATTATTTCTTAAAGTAATAATATTTCCTGGAGAATATATTTTTTCTAAAAATGATAGTAATCACATTTTTCATTTCACTACTTTGGCATTAGAAACAGGTGTCATCAGTGTTTAATTCTTCAGTGCGATTCAAATTCTTAATAAAAGAAATCTAAATGAGTTTATCAATTCCTTTGTTTAAATTTTTCCTTTATTTAAGCTCTCGCTTATTTCAATTTTTAAACAAATATAAGTGATTGATTAATTGATAGACCATTTATTTAAGATCAGTTCAATTTGACTCAAATTTAGACATCGGAATGAACAAAATTGTGGGTGACATGGGCGACTTTATTATTATTATTTTTTTTTTTTTGTTTTCCTATTGTTAGAAATACATCTTGACCTTTCGTTGAAACCTTATTAATTTGTTGTTACGGTTGAGTTCATCAATAAAAATAAACTCTCAATCACCAATATGAATCACGACCGGTGCTATGTTGTAATAAATGTAACGCAACACTTAAACAGTAATAATAATGATCAGTATTCAGTTTCATCTATTTTTGGTGCATTCGGTGTAACCTTTACGGAATTAAGAAAACCGATTTAAAGGTTAAAATTGCAAGAAAGCACTAAAAAAAAATAAAAGATAGAGAAATTTTACTATCACTGTATGCAACACAAGTAACGGGAACAGTCAACCACTAGTCTCACTCACAGCAGTAAAGTAGTTCCCCGTTAGGGCAGTGACGTTAAAGAAATAGTACTGAAAGTTTTAGATTAAAAAGTATTGGCATTTATTATGTTAATTAAAAATTCTCCATTAGTAAATTACTGTAAGAATATCTAAGGTTTTTATATTTGCCTCGATCATTGATCTAATAGACAGAGCATTAAAATGTGTTGGCGTGTTTGGCGGGAGAATAGGAAAGCGGTTCTCGGTGATCGTATTCGTGGGCGAGCGCCAGTCATTGGCCCAGAACAGAGCGCCGAGTCCCAAGACCAAGGTGGAGCCCTCTCATCATCGACGGTACGAATCAATCAGTCCTAGCCGGTAAGTGAAAATTGATCAAAGAAGGAAGTTATTTTGGAAACGAAAATAATTTATAGATATTAAGGAATGACTGAGCTAAATCCGATGACGTGTAATCGTTATTTGGCGTAATATTTTAAAATAGGTAAATTTGAATCCGCCATGATGCTATAGGTATGAGACAGATTACTGAACTATTAGGCCTATTATTGTTATGATATTGTTCGTGTAAAATGATATTCATGATAATAACATCATTTGATTATTTATAAGTTGAATCTGGTATTTTGTTTTATTAATCATAGCCGTCGATAGCGTTCGATTACTCTAGTTTCCCTGAAATCGCATTCCTTCAGCAGGGAGTTATTTAAAATCCAGTTAAGTGTAAACATTGATAAAAAAGATTACGAGTACACCGACGCCTAAATAGATGACGATGATTGATATAAAAAAAAAAAAAGAGAGAAAGAATGCGATTGTAGTAACTCAGACTTAATTATCAGATATCTTCCTTCATCTCAACAAAAGCGTTGAGGCGGTGATTAATTTCTGAGAGCGAAACAATAATTGGTAGTGGTTGTTTGCGTTGGGTCAAACATTGGGTGTGGTTTGACCGTAGGTCGGTCGCTCGGTCGAGCGATGAGATAATCGCAGCAGCAGCAGCAGCAGACAACCAAGCAACTTGGGATGTTGTAACGTGCTAACTAAAAATACAGACAATACGAAAAAACAAACAAACAAATAACAACAGACGACTCTGTGAAAGAAGACGACGGTGTAAGTGGACTCGCCTTGTAATTCCTTTTCACTACTGTCATTTGATTGTAATCTTTGACCTTAAAAATCATAAGAATTCCTCTTGTGTTATTATCGCCTGTGCTTAAACCGATCTCAATTGTAAGAGGATTAAGAGACACCCGGGAAGATGAAAAAGAAAGTGGGAAAAAAAATTGATGAAAACCAGTGACTGATCAAATTCATGTTATTAAGCGTTTATTAGTTTTCCTCTTCAAAAAGAAGAGGAGGGAGGGAGGGGGCTGGGGGGGGATAAAGTTAAAACTTGTCTGCATTTTATAATTAAATGTCAAATTTATACAAGGAGGGAGGAGGGAAAACTTTAAAAAAGAAGTTGTTTTTTTTAAATTTAAATTTTAATAAAGATCATCTGCTTTTTAAAATTATCTTCCTCAAGGCTGTTTGTGATTTTTAATCTGGTAACACACAGCCCCGTAATTGTGTATACAGTTAATAATTAAATTACAGTTGTGTAATCTTCTTTCGCTGTGACATCCTGACTTCATCCTCTGCATGGACTATTACTCGAGACCATTTTCTTATTAACCTTTTCATCATTTTTTAAGCAATAGAATTTTAAAACCAATTTTCCTGTCCCTGCTTTATAAGACTGCATAGCTGTAGCCCCCCCTCCCCCCACCTTTTTATTTCCCTTCTTTTTTTCTTGCAACCTTCTTTTGCATATGAGGGATCAAATTGCCATGGTAACAGGTGATTTTTACAACTTAAAGAAAACTTAGGAAGCCTCAAATCTGAAAGAAGTAATGGTCTGTCATAAGAATGCAACAAAACCTTCAAACAGTCAGAGAAGCACTCCTTAAGTTTGAACTGCTGCCAAGAAGAAATGACAAATTCCTACTTGATTAATGTGCTGTATTGTGCAGGAAACTGCAATTTTGTATGTAAATGCCTTTGACTATATGGCTCATTATTGTGTTTAATAAGAAGAGGATGCAAAGATATTAAAGGTAGCAATGCCGTTTTCTCCTTTTCTCAGATGGTGTCGGATTGAAAATGTTTATTTTAATATGTATAGTTGATCTTTGGGTTCTGTAATCTAATATAAATCAGTGAACTTTTTATTTTTTTAAAGAACTGTTTTTGCAGTTAATTAATTTCTGTTCTAATTTTTTTTACTACTTGATATTCATTACGCACCAGCCCTAGTAAACAATAGGCAAGTAAATTTTAATTGCTGTTTTTCAAATTATAATTTATTTTTTTTTCAAACGATATTTTAAAGCACTTTGCCATTTGCTTTCTTACATATTTTTTAATTCTTATTTATTTATTTGTAGAAGTAGAGTTAAATTTACTGAATAGTATAGCTAATTTTTAAATATTCTTTAGCTATTGTTGCTGTTCATGATTTTTACTCTTCTTTGCTTGCATTGCAATTTTTAGAGTAATAAGTACTATTCGGCACTTCAATAAATTGATTTTTTTTTCATTTTAATTATAATGGAAAGATTCTAGCATGCAAAGTATTAAAATAACACATGTAGTTAACTGGCTATTTTGTCATTATTAATTTTTTGATACAATTTTTTTAGTTTAATTTTTTTTTAATAATAATTTATAATTGAAATTATATATTTTCCAGTTTAAACAAAAAAACAGAAAAAAAAACCCCCAACCCCAAGTAGTTTTATTTCATCTAGTTTCAACATACTATATTGGCATTGACAGACAGTTCAACAGTTTGAAGCTCTTTAAAAATTCATTTTCTGAAATTACTATTATATACCTCATAAAATTTAACATGGATTTTACTTAAATCATAGATGAATTTGCTTCCCAAGTAAAAAAATTTTGGAAAAGAAATAGCTTCTTGGAGCTAGATTAAAGGAACAGAGATGAGGAAAAGGGCGATGATGGATTACATCTGTGCAGAAAACTGCATCACAACATCAGCATATTTCACCATTTGACATCTTTACCTTAAATTCAAATTTATAATGAATAAGATTGCACTTCAATTGAAATAAATAATGTTTTCATCTTCAATTTTTTTTTTTTAATTCTAATGACTAATAGTTATTCTAATGTGATTGGTATTTTGTTTGTGGCTTTTCCCTGTAAACTTTCTTCATCATTCGATGTAATATTGTTTAAAATTTCACAGCATCGTGGTTTTTCCTGTTGTGAGAATAACGAACATCTAATGTAACTTGCTACGGGTGAAACTTATAAACATTTAACAACAGAAAAGCATATTTTAACCCGTATATATTTCAGATATACGGGATGCTTGTATAATAAAATCGGTTGGGGAACTTTTTTAATATCTCTATGGCCAAGCAGTAATTGCCAGTAGAGGGGCTCCCAAGGCAGTTCTGTAATTCTTACATTAAAAGTTTTTTATATCATTTATTTTAATAATAAAAATAAAATGAATGCCTTTATTGTTCTTAAAACTTTCAAATTAAATTTGTATGGAAGAGAAGATTGTTTTTTGTCAGGTTTTAAATTAATGCCATTTGTGAAATAAAAAAATTGAAGACTGTATATCTTTGGTTGAATAATCGTGAACTAAATCATAAAACAACAGACACATCAAAACAAAGTAGAAAAAAATAATGCCAACTCAGTTTATTCACTTTCATCTGTTAGAAATTTTTGACCTCCCATTTCTGATATAGAAAGATTCCAGTTAAAAAAAAAACTTTTCTTTGACTTGCCTATATATTTTATCATTGCATTTTGCTGGGTTTCCTCTGAAAGACAAATCTTTAAATTTAATTGTATCTCTTCACTACATAAACAACTTGTGTTCTCGTTTATTAACAATAAATAAACACTTATGTGGAAATAAGAGATTTTAATCGTATAGAGATTGCAATATCTGTTTGGGTTGTATCTGTCTCAGTCATGTCACTCTTAGCTATCACAAATAAATTCCATGTGTTGTTTATTTAAAAATCTTAGTTTTTATGGTTTAGAAGCCATTACTTTGGGGTGAATTCCACTCGTTTATTATTTGATCATCTATGAATAAAAGAAATTGTTTTATTCTGTTAAGTTTTCATCCTTTTTTTGTAAAAATTAATTTTTGTACAAGTCTGCAACAGTATGCTTTGCACTTTGCAGAACTGCCAAATTTGAAGTTAAGGTTTTAGGATTTGGAGATCAGCAATAGATTATTCCCAGAAGATTATTAGTTAAAAGAAAATGAGGAAATTCCTAATCGGAAAATGAATGGATAGTTGTTAAAGTGACTTTTAAAATTTACATTCTCCTGAAATATTAAAGTAAAATGTAATAAAAATTTTCATTGCATCTAGTCATTACTTAAATTATAATTAGCTGTTTTCTTTAATTTTTAACATTAAAGAAAAAATAGGTAACTATATGTTGGAAAACAATGTTACTTAATTTTCACTTGTTATTTTTATAGATGAATTTCATATTTTGCTGTGATTGTTAAATATAATTGTTGAATATATTATACTATCTTTTAGTTTTACATGATGGCTGAGGAGAAAAGCGACCCTCAAAAACCCCCTGCTGATGGTAGCGGCGGAAATACACCAGTGCAAGAGAATGGACCTGCAAGTGAATCATCCAACGTAAAAAAATCCTCCACACCCCAAGCTAGCCATCAAGTATTATGCCGAGTACGCTTATTAGATGGAACGGACTTTGAATGTTATGTAGATGTAAGTATAAGAAGAGTGTAAATATCTTTTTTTTATGTTGTTGCTTTTAATAAAAACCAAGGGATATTGAAGATAGAATAAGTCAGAATAAGAATAAAAATGTACAGTAGAATCCCGTTACAACGTACATTTCAAAATAATGTTCAAATTTAAAATCCCTGCAGAAATCTTATTCTTTTAATGTAAGAAAAAGTTTCACTTTAACATAACCTCAAATTAATGCACATTTCAGATAACCTTTCTAATTATTGTTCCCTAGATAAGCTATCCCCTCATTACAACGCTCGAAATCCTTGCTCTGATTGGTCAACAACTTGAACAGCCAGTAAGAAAGTGCGAATGGGAAAGCATGAAAATCGCTTATTAGCAACCTATCTGTGTTTAATACAGTAAAATAGTACTGTAACTGGTCATGATTTTTGGGAAGTCAAGTTTTGCAAACAAAGCAAACTGCAATTACAGATTTTTTTTTCATAAAATATACTGTACTGGTCAGTATCATATATAAAATGTTTTATTCTATATATCTTTTATGATTGAATTAAAATAGACATTATTTTAAATTTGCTACAGTTCTATTTTTTCTATGTACCTATAGCATATGAAAAGGTACCATGAATTCCAAACCATGCTGGTAGTTTGCTTGGGCTCACACCTCCTTCCCCCAGTTTCAGATTAACGTACACTTCAGAATAATGTTCAAAATTCCGGTTTCTTCCCTTGGAGAATATTACAACGAGGTTTTATTGTAAATCACTCCAAGAAACGAGCTTTAAAAATGGCTCTGTTATTAATTAGTTGCTCAAGAATCTGCAACTCTAAGTTATATTTGTTTTTGTAGTAATAAAGTTATGTGTGAAACTGACCAGCAATACATCACTACACAATTTTTATAAACCGTTCTTCCCCTATTATGAAAGGAAGTTACTGTTATCTGTGTTTTTCAACTGTGTCTTTTTATATAATTTAGATTAGAGGTCATTTCCCTAGCATATTAAAAATTGTGACGACTCAACATTGAATCCCATTAATCTCCGGATTATTATTTTATCTCAAAAATATGAGGGTAGAACCCCTCTTAATTCATCACTGGAATGGTTGGAGTACATGGAAAGCAAACTATAATGGTGAACATACAGTATAAGAGAATAAAGATCTTTGGACATACCGTAAAATCTTGAATACACGCCCGGGCGTCTATTTGTTCAATGGTCCCAGACCGACCCGGCGTTAAGGGCTATTCCCAATAACAGGGTGTCTAATAGGGTGTCCCAAAACGATTGCTTAAAATTCCTTGACTTTTCCCAGTTGATCGGTTGATCATGTAATTTTCCCTGACCAATATTTCGTTTCAATTTCGCATTTTTTTGCTGATTTTGTAAAATTTCCCTACTTTTTCCCGGTTTTCCCAGTCGCTAGTCACCCCTGCAATAAATCCGACAAAGTTTTGAATTGCAATTTAATAAAAAAATTTTTTTTATGTAAAACTAAAAATTAATAATTAGATAATATGATCTTCAGGTCTTCTTTTCCAGTCGCGAATTCTTTTGAGATGCACAGAAAACAATCGAGCTGCGGCTTCGCCAATTTTTTCCTTGGCATACTGAATAGTTTTTAGTTTGAATGCTACATCGTATGATTTTCTTTTCTCGGATTCTATGTTCACCTGCACATTTAGTTAACCACTGAGCATAAGAAGTAACTTACCGGTACATGTACTTAAAATAAATGAAGTAACAAAAAACTAACCTGAATGGAGAAGAATAACAACCTTAATAACGACGAGCTTCGTGTCCAAATATTACCCTACCTATGAGAAGTTTGTAATGAGACCTTACAAATGACGTTTAATAATCTGAAAGTGAGGAAAAACGCCGGAATTTATATCGATGACCCGAAAAAGATCCAGCGTTTAATCTATTTTTTACACCCCACCCGGCTTTTATTTGAGACCGGCGTGTATTCAAGATTTTACGGTAGTGCCATGTGTATCACACGTAGGATGCTGACAGTTCAGAAATTGGAGAGAGGATGCTTTCATTAAAAAATAATCCTCAAGATATATTTTCATTATTCATTCACTAAGGCAAAATTATTAACATTTTAGTATTTTTAATGAATAAAATTTTTCATTAAAAGCCTTTGCAGAAAATTTTTTATTCAGCACTTTATATATGTGTGTGCATGCAGTATTTTAAGCTTTTCTGTTCTATATATATCTAGTATAATCCACTTAATACAAATTTTTTTCCTGCCCCAACCCCATCAGTGAATTTTACATGTAATTTTAACATATTAATACGAAACTTTTTATGTGAATTTTGGATAGCACGAAATAATTTTAATAAAATTTTGAGAAAAGCGCAACTAAATTTCGTTTTTGAGTAAAATACAACTAAGATTCGATGACGATATTGTCAAAGAGGTTCGACAATGAAAGGAAAATGGTGGATTGGATGAAGAAAGCAATGACTAGGAACTTCATGATCTTCTGTTATTCAAGAAGGATAATGAATCTTTAGAAGTTCTAAATCTTGTGCAAAAATGATGCTTAAGAAGAGATATTAGATAACTACTTTAAAATCAATAATTTTATAAATAAGAAACTGATAAGTATGTGGAAGAAATCAACTATTCTTGTTTTTTTCTTATTAATTAGCAATGAAGTTTGTATTTATGGTATAAACGTGTCAAATTTATTACTATATAAAATTTACACTCAGTCCATACACTCTTCGGATGATATGAAGTTTGGATATTACGAAATGGCATCTTGTCCCCTTGAATTTCATATTAAGCGAATTATACTGTGTATATATATTTTCTGTAGAGAAAATTTTAACCATTAATAACTTCATCTTATTTATTTATTTAGAAAAAGGCCAAAGGAGGTGATTTGTTGGCGAAAGTTTGTGACTATATTAATCTTTTGGAGAAAGATTATTTTGGAATAACCTATCGTGATACTTCTGATCAAAAGGTATGTTTTTCATTGACAAGCTTAAATAAGTCTTTCAGTGAAGATTAAAATTTTCCAAAAATATATTAACTAGACCATGAGATTAATATTCAGTAAACAGTATTTAGTTCATGTAAATTTTTAAATTTAATATGAATTATTTAATTTTTTAAAAATACTATTAAAAAGATATAAAGAATTTACTTTTTTTTTCTTTTTTTTTTTTTTTTTTTTTAATTTTAGTTCTGGTTGGTAAATGATAAGAGAATTAGCAAACAAATACAGAGTAAGCCCACAGTTACTTATAATTAGCTATCATATCTCTTGAAATTTAAAATAAATTTTAGCCTTAGCCTACTTCATCATTAACTTTATTTTTTTAATTACGCAGATGGTCCATGGGTGTTTGGATTTGAAGTGAAATTTTATCCTCCAGATCCTGCGCAATTGCAAGAAGACATAACACGGTGAGCTAAGGATTAAGATTTATTTATTTATTTAAAGTATAAGTAACAGTATACCCTAATCGGAGTTGGTATGGCCAAAGGGACATGTTAGATTGCTAGAGGGTAAAAATAATTTAAAAAAAAAAAAAAAGAGAGAGACAGGGAGAAAGAGATGAAGACTGTTATTAGTGTTAGATGTGTTATTACTGTTAAAAAAAAAAGAAGAAGAAAAAAGTTTCTGTATTATAATTGAATAGCTTCTTTATTGAAAGAAGTTTGGTATATTAATTATCCATGCAGTATATTTACTATATTGAGGAATATGAAATTTGTAAGGAGAAATGAAAAAAAACATTGATAAATATTACGAATATTACGAAAATTTAAATAAACGAGACTGGAGCAATTTATTATTATTATTCTTTATTCACCACACAGTGGTATGTATAATATAACATATACAAATACAGTGAAACCTCTTTACGCCGACCAGCAATGGTTCCACGTAATAGTGGGCGTTTGGAGAGGTGGTCTTCTTAAAGAATTGGGGGAGGGGGAGGGGGGTAAGCTTACAATGTTTAACATTTATAAGGATATAATCTAATGACATACAAAGCTTATTTTTTTGGTTTCATTTATTATTTTAGTGATTTGCATAATGGACTAAAGTTTTATTAATGAATTTGAATGAAATTTGCAAAACTTTATGTAGTAATGTGGCTATTCAAAATAAACAATACGTGAAAACAAAATACTAATACCTAATACATGTATAATTACATAGCAATAAAAGTGATCCCAATTATTGGATCAAAAATTACCCCTATTCTTTGTTGAAAAACTGCAACATTGAAGTTTATTTTTTTCTGCTCAACTTTTTACGTACTGTAACTTGTTGATATTCTTTTTCCACCTCTTCTCACAATTGCAGCAAGTTTTGACTTGGTCTTGTAGCGATAAAAAACAAAGTTTTCTTATTGATATGGTGACAATTGGAGGCAAGAAATTAAAATGTGATGTAAAATGAGCCGAACACGTACATTCTCAACTGCAATCACATGTTGAGCTCTTCCTAACTGTAAGATAAAGCAAGGGTGTAAGTGAATGCCACTGATACACAAAGCAAAGAAACAGATTGAACAATGTTCAATTTCCTACTCCCCCTTCAAAAAAATGAGCATACTCTTTAAGGGGAGTCACTCCTCAAAAATCGAATTTTGAGTCAAAATTTGAAAATTATATATTGGAACCTTCAAACTTTCTACTTTCAATCTGTGCAAGTGATTTTCTCAAATTTGTAAGTTTTTAACCCCCAAAACGGTTTTTATTGGACCCTTGTATAATGACTTAAACCTAGTCTCCATAGGATAATAATAAGAAATGTGTGTGTACGATATTGGCAAACTTTGATTTCATTTTTCTCACGTTCAATTTTTTCACCAAATGCGATTCTATATTTTAAAATATCTCTACTTCTAGTGAATGGATTTTCATAAATTTGGGCATTTTGGAAAGATCTCATCCTCTTGCAGAGGGCAGATTGATTACTTTTTCAATATAATAATTAGATAAAAAGTTATGATCTCCAATCCTCTAGGGTGCAATTGTAACTTAAGATATTTACTTTATAATTAAAAAAAAAACAAACATTTTTGGACAAAAAATAAAAAAAAGTAATCAATCTGCCCTCATGAAAAATGTCTGCTCTTTCTAGCTCTATTAGTTAAATTTAAAAATTAATTTAAAGCCAAAAAAATGCACGTCTTTGTAACTTGCTAACTACTGCAGATATAAGGATACACTTGGTGTCTTTTTGAAGATAATTTCTAGATCTTTCAGTGTTCAAAATTTTATTTAATTCTATGCATAAATAGAAAAATTATTATAATTTTAAAAAAAATCAGCCTGCACAGGAGCGATTCCCCTTAAATTATAGGAAGTGGCATTATAAGCTTCAATCCCAAGACCAACGACCACCCATTTCTGGCACCAGTCATTAATGTTCCCTCTTTAAACCTACCAGTAAACATGGCAAAATCAAGTCATGGCAATCTTGACTCATACAATTCTTAGCTTGTCCGGCAATAAATTCTATTCTTGTATGGCACTAAAGGGAAAAATGCTACACTTAACAAATTTTTTTGGGGCACTTAAATCTGCCCCTTACACTCTTTCTCATTATAATATTATCTTTAAACCAGTTCATACATAAACAATTATTAATATTTCTCGTCCTTATTAATTTACTTATTCTAACAATCTGTATATATTTTATAAATTGATTAAAAGATAAAAGTTCATGATAAAAGTGAGTAGTTATGGAATCAAATTTTGAAAGCCAGAACAATATTCTTATCACCCTGTTAAAAACCATTTTTACCCTGTGTATCCTAAACTTATCACAAGAGGTCCAAACCCATCCACAGTATTGAAAATAGGTGCACAACATATTTTTAACAAACAAAATTTTGTCATTCATGCCTTAAAAATTTTCTAATTTTTTTGCCAAAAATTGTAGTTTTAAAATCTTAATCTCGATCTCATGTAATTGATCGAAGAACAGCAATCTGTTATCAATATTAATCCCAACGATATCTATCATTCCATATTCCCCTCGTTTTTCCCAAAAAAGACATTTCTTCGTTTTCTTTTCATTAAAAGCTAATTCATTTTTTGATGCCCAGCATTTTAAAATTTTAAAATCTCTCTCGAACCAATAATTTAGACAATGTCCAGCCATTCCGACTCCTCTATATACAACAAATAAATCGTCCATATAACTCCAGAGTTCCCCCACTAAATCTAGTTGGAAAACATTAATGTACCAGCAGAAAAGATGACCAGATAGAGGACAACCCTGTGGAACTCCATTAAGGCAATAAACAACTTTATCTACTTCTACATTATATTGAATCTGCCTGTTCTGAATACATGAACAGACCAGTCTGATATCAGCGTAATTAAAATTATAACTCAACAACTTCTCAATAAGCTTTTTCAAGTGTACTGAGTTGAAAGCTTTTCTAAGATCAAATTTTACGATCTGTATTACTTCATCATAAAGTCCTGCTTCTAAAATTTTATCATATATTAACTCAAATAAGTTCACAGCACTCAAACCTGGTTTACAACCAATCTGTCTCGGATGTAACCCCAAAACAATGTCACTCAACAAGGAGTGAAATATGTATTTCTCCATGATCTTTCCCAACCATTGCGTCAATATAATCGGTCTATAATTCATAATGTCATTTTTACTACCCGATTTATGAATTATAGTCAGGAACCCACGTTTCCATTCCCCAGGATAAATACCATCACTATAAATTCTATTCATGTACATATAAAATCCTTTAAAAATTTAACAAATGCAAGATATATTTCTGGTAAAACTGTTTAATAGTTTTCAAAGTTTTTACCTTCTGAGGCTACACACTTATTGCAGAATTCAGGCAAGTCTTCGAAACATGGTTTAAAGTTATCTGTCCTAACGCTTCCAAGTTCAGCTGTAACAATCTCTATGATGTCCACTATGTTCTCAAATCTGTGTCCTTTCAGACTTGTTTTGGTGGAGGCAAATCTGGGAACGGGGGTGGGGTTGATAACACTCTGCAATTCTGTTACTAGCTAAGAACTCCTTGACAAGCACTGCTGTGTGCAGTCTGACATTATCATGCAGTAAGAACCAACTCTCTTTTGCATGAAATTATCCGTCCTGACTGGAAATGATCATGATGTTCCAAAACTCTCGATTATCGGCCAGGGCGCCACAATCGGGAACAAAGTCGCCCTTGCTCTTCTCTCGGTCCGCTGCGGTGAAACTGATAGCAGTGTGCACATTAGATGTCACTAAAATCAACACGAGAATTTCCTCGTCTAGCAAGAGTATCGTTGCTTATTGTACGTTTCCTTAATGAAACTCAAATGGCTGGTCATATCATACCTGCCAACTTGTACGATTTTTCCGTACAATGTACGATTTTCAGTGTATTTGTACGATTGTACGGATAGCTTTGAAATCGTATGAATTTTGACAGCGATAAATTAGAAATAGACTTAAAAATGCATAAGCGAAGCAATATTTTAATGTAAAGTCGAGAGGAAATGCCATAACAATGCACGTTTCTGCGTTTTTGACAACGATATAAAATGAGTAGATTGCTCGTGAGTAATTAGTTCAGTGCAGCCTTCATCTTCCGCACGCGAGGAGACTAGCTGATTTCTCAATAGCGTCCTCTATTTATTGGTGGTCTATATTAGTCTAAAGAAAATTACTTCTACTACAAGTTGCGAATCTCCATGTTAAGAGTTTGGCACTGTGCACGCTCCTCTCGCAGGAGCGCTGGAGTCCAGTCGAAGTCGGTGTTTTGAGGTTTTATGCATTAAACGGGAAATTTATAATGTACAAAGTTTCTTAAAAGTAAAACTTGACTACCAAACTCTAGCAAACTACTCGCTGGTGTTTATATGTTAAAATTAATGAGTATTATTAATATAATTTATTACTTTATTTAGTTATAACAGCGGGTGCCCCCCCCCCCCCTCTTCAACTGGCGATAGTTTGCCAACCATAGTAATGGCCCCCACAGTAATAATCATCGACATTTAATATCCCTGGGATATTAGATGTCGATGGTAATAATTAATAACTAGTAATAATAGAGATAAGTTACACGTTTCGCCGCTATCAAATTGTCCCAAAGATGGTGGCTATATAAGCGATCTACTAATTTTATATCGTTGGATTTTGACCGATTTGTGACTGAAATCAACTGCAACGAACTTCTTTCGTAAACTTGCATGATTTACTCGTGTTTAAACAAAGTAGGGCAATTGCATTTTTCAAAGTTCTGTTTTATGTTAACTTTATCTTCTATTACTTAGTTATTGCAATTTGAAAAGTATTCTCAAGGGATTGAAACTTGGAGGTACCCCAGTTCTAAAGAGTAAAACAAATTTATCGCTTTCCTTTTCTGCATGGAATTTATAAATCCAGAATTATTAAATTGAAGTTTTCTGTGCGA
The DNA here is from genome assembly GCA_023313115.1 of Rhysida immarginata. Lineage (NCBI taxonomy): Eukaryota > Metazoa > Arthropoda > Chilopoda > Scolopendromorpha > Scolopendridae > Rhysida > Rhysida immarginata. Next base: position 482,275 of record JAHWFO010029581.1, read on the forward strand.
AAGAAAAAGTGGAGGAGCTACCATTAACTTATCAATATTTTACGTTGGAAGTTGAGCACGTGGTCATTTTCAGTCTTCAATTATTCAGGTAAACTTTTTCATCAAGCTTTTTATATAGAAATATGGTATATGTATCCAGTTATGTTGACTATAAAAGAAAAAGAAACTATTGATGAAGCAATTGACAAACTGCAATCTGAATTTTGTTCTATTCAGATTGACAATTTACCTGATAGTATTATGAAAGAAGAAAGAATTGATACAAAATGTCACTCGTAGGCGAAATAAAGTCTGCAGATGGTACTTTGAAGTACAACAGGTTAGCGAGCACAATGCTGTCTATTCTTACTATACCACACAGTAATGCAGAATGTGAACGCATTTTCTCTGTAGTCAAGAAAACAAGAACGCAATTTCGTAATTCCTTATCAGATCATAATTTGGAAAACTTGTTGATAATGAAAAGTTGGCAGAAAGGAAAGTGTTATGAACAAACCTTTGACAAAACTTTTCTAAAATTAGCTAAATCTGCTACATACGATTCCCTCAGAAGCTGCAACATTTCATCCGTTTAATTTTATAAACAAAATGCCTGATGAATAAGGTTCTTAATATGATTCCTTTAAAATGACATATTGTATATATATTCAATTCAAAAATATATTGTCTAAAAATATTCACAGACAAAATTTATGCTTAATTCGCCTTCTGAAGTTGCTGGTATATGATTAATAAATATGAATTAAAATTAGATTTTCTGTTAATAATCTGTATCTATTTAGTAATTTTACCAATAAAAATGGGGTGATGTCTTATTCATTAATATAGGCTCTTCATTTACATTGTAAAGGTATGTAACTTTAAAGAGTAAATTTGAAAATCCAATCCTAAGCATGCTTCGCAAATAGTGAACTCATTTCCGTTTTTATTTGCAAAACGGGGGTTCAGTTTCGGTTTACGAAAATGAACCCACTTCCGGTTGACGGAAACAGGTTCCGGTTCCAGTTTAAAAAATTGTACTATTTTCTGATTTCCAATGTTGGCAGGTATGTCATATTAATCTTTAGATTAAATAAAAACTGTTAAGTAACAAGTTTATACAGGTTGTTTCTAAATTATCTCCTGTATTATACGTATTTATTACTCAAAAACTATTACAGATTTTAATGCGATTTCTTTTATTCACAAAGCAAAACTCAAAAAGTTTCTTAGCCTCACGTGAGTTGATAATGAAACACGCGGAAGGCGTGTGGTACCACTGTTGGCGCGTTTTCCATTTTTCGTGAGACTCAGTAAACAATGGCGAGTGTTCAAGAAAAAGCTCAATACGTGTTATGGCTTGTGGAATTTAAGTCAGTGATTACAGTTCAGAGAATGTTCAAAACAAAGTTTAAAAAGAATCCTTCAAATCATAAGCTATGGCATGAAAAATTTTTAAACACAGGTAGCCTGTTACACAAAAAGGGTGCTGGTAGACCTTCAGCGACACCACAGTAAAAAAGGTCGGAGGCGTTCAATCGTAGTCCCTGTAAATCACTTCGCCAAGCGGCTCTTCAACTGGATGTGCCAGTGACATCCGTACATAAAATAGTGAAGCACCGCCTTCATCTTACACCCCACAAAATCCAGATGATGCATGAACTGAAGCCAGACGACCGACCGAAGCACAAGGATGTGCTCCAAAAAATCGACAATGATCCCACTTTCCTTGAGGACATTTTGTTTCCTGATGAGGGAACATTCGATTCTTCCGGAGCAGTAAACTGACACAACCGCCGCATTTGGAGCTCACAAAACCCCCATGTTCTAAGGGAGCATATATGCTACAGCCCAAAGGTTAATGAAAAACGTTGAACTACTGTGGAAAGTGACATAATCAATCAAAAAACAACTCTTGTCCACAAAATTATTTAATCGACATATACGTATTTCGAACCCTTTGGGTTCATTATTCAATGTCATTTGATCATTTGATTATTAAAGGGTTGATCATTTTGACATTGAATAATGAACCCAAAGGGTTCGAAATACGTATATGTCGATTAAATAATTTTGTGGACAAGAGTTGTTTTTTGATTGATTACCAAAGGTTAATGTTTGGTGCGGTATAATGCATGATCGAATAATCGGACCTTTCTTTTTTGCTGAAGACACCATTACTGCTGCAACCTACCTAGGTATGCTGGAGAACTGCCTGATTCCACAGGTGAAGAACTGCAGCCTATCATAGTCTATTAACAAGATGGAGCATCTCCTCACTGGGGCCTACAAGTTAGGCAATGCCTTGATACGAACTTTCCAGGACGATGTATTGGAAGGGATTGGCCAATCCCTTGGCCCCCTTGCTCACCCGATGCGAGCCCTCTGGATTTTTTCTTCTGGGGATATGTGAAAGACAGACTGTACAAGACCAACGTTGATGACATTGAAACTCAAGAACAGAATAATTGAAACAATCGCCGAAATCGCCCCCGAAATGCTAGCCCGAACATGAGAGGAAATCGAGTTTCGCTTTGATGTCCTTCACGCCATAAATGGGGGGGCACATTGAAATTTATTTAGGCATGCTAAGAAACGTTTTGAGTTTTTCTTTGTGAATAAAAAAAATCGCGTTAAAATCTGTAATAGTTTATGAGTAATAAACATGTATAATACGGGAGATAATTTAGAAAGACCCTGTATATTGAAAACGTACGGTAAAATCGAAACCAGTGAAATTCAAAACCCATAAAATTCTGTCGCAGACAACGATATTTTTGAATACTTTCACTTTAATAATTTGACTGAGTGGCCAAAGGCTATTTTCATTTTGTGAGCCTGTTTCAATTTTTAAGGTTTATTTTTTGTCTTAATTTCATTAAATTAATTTTTTCTTAGTTTTTTCAATGGAATGAATTCACTTCACACAACTGCATTGTCCCATAACATAATGACGATCAGACCAGACCGAAGCCGACAGTCTGTATTCTCTGGTCGAATTCACTCTGACTTCTTAGACACAACATTAATGAGACACTGCAAAATCTCCCTGCAGTTCTCCTTGTTGACTGTTTGTCCACAGTCAGAACAAACTCCTTATGGATAATGCCAATGCTGTCATAGGAAGTGATGAGCATTACTTTTGTTCTTGACTTTTCAAACTGGAATTAGTAATGGCAGGGATGTTGGGGACCGCCATTCTATGCTCCATCATTGATAGCACCAGGTTTCGTCACGACCTTCTAAAAACTACCAGGCCTGAACATGGAAAAGATAAACAGGTTACGTCGAACTGGTAGTGCTATTATAGAAGTTAGTTCAACGTCACAATCTTAGTGCTTCAACAATGCATTATTGACGGCATGTTCAGGCCTGGTAGTTTCTAGGAGGCCGTGGTTTCGTCCCGTCACAATTGAATCCAGAAAGTTCGGGTTGGCATCTAAGGCGTGAAGAATTCTTGCAAGCATCCACGCTGTTTCCTTTTTGCTCATCTGTTATGAAATGTGGCACAAACCGAGCACACAGTTTCCTTTTACCCAAATCTTCTGTCAATATTAGGTGAATTGTTTCTCGGTTAATAATTAAGACTGCTTCCATCATTTTTAGGTTTATTCGTTGATCACTTAGCAAAAGTTCTCTCCCTTCGCGATTGTTTTCTGTTTGACATCCCATGTGTTAGTCGTCTTTCAACCCTTCCTGGCCATCACGAAACCTAGCTAACCATTCAACTTGCAAGTTTCCGTGGCAGTTTATCCAAGTTTAAAATGGAACTTAATGTTTGCCCTTTATTTCGTGTTTAATATTGGAAAGTCAACTAATGACTGCATGCGGTTGAAGCACAAGAATATGTAGGTGTTCGTAACTTTATTATTGCAACTTGTATACAGTACACAGCAACAAGGATAGTTTATAGATCGAAACTGCTTGAACATGTTCAAAGTAGCGTCAATCTCGTTTATTAATTGTTGAACCTTGTATATGAAATTCTAAACCTTTGATAAGGTTGTGATTGTATGGTTTAATAGAACACCAATACTGGATGACTTGATCTTAACAATTTATTAATAAGCAGCATAATTTAATTATTCTTGATGTTACAAAATTTGAATTTTTTCCCTTTGCTTTTGTATTTGAAAATCTTTATCACAATAAAGAGGAAAATAAAAAGATGAAACTGTTAACTGCACTGCAAATAATTAATTTTTGGTATAAAAAAAAAAAAATTATGTTTTTCATGTTTGGGAGTAAAATATCTTGAATTATAACATCATGTGCATACAGTATAGACTAAATGTTTTTCATTTTACAGATATCAACTTTGCTTGCAAATAAGGAATGACATTTTATCTGGAAAGTAAGTATCTTAATACTTAATAATATAACTAACAAAGGTGAAGTTTTAAATACAGTTGTATTCATATTTTTACTGAGTGACCAATTTATTAGGCATACCACCTAATATCATTGGAGCCTCTCTAGCCACAATAGTTGTGACTTGAGGGCATGGACTTCACAAGTTTCAAAAATGGTCTTTAGATATTTTACCCCACTCCTCTGTGGTGACCTCAAACAACTCCAACAGATTAGAAAGTTGGTGGTTTTGGGCACAGATGGTTCTGTCGACATCATCCTACAAATGCTCAATCAGATTCAGATCCATACAGCCTTGAAAGAAGACCAAATTCATCATTGTCATGCTTATTGAACCAATTGGGCACTATTCATATGCAATGATCAGGCTACTCTGTCACATGACCTCATCCCTGGACTAATCCACTTTCTTGAGATGGTGATCTAATAAATTGGGTACTGAGCATCTAATAAATCTGTGTATCTAATAAATTTTGTATCTAATAAATTAGCTTACTGGACTATATTTTCTTATGTGTTCTGAATAGATTGCCCTGTTCATTTGTAACACATGCATTGCTTGGGTCCTACATTGTTCAGTCGGAATTGGGAGATTATGACCCCGAGGAACATGGTCGTACCTATCTGCAAGATTTTCGATTTGCCCCTAATCAAACAGCTGAATTAGAAGAAAAAGTCATGGAACTGCACAAAACACACAAGTGTGCATTTGTGATCCCATTTCTTTTATTGCAGATTGATATATCAACATTTAAAATACTCATACTGTATACCTTATTTCATATATAATAGAGGTCAAACACCTGCTGAAGCGGAACTGCATTATTTAGAAAATGCCAAAAAACTGGCTATGTATGGAGTCGATTTACATCAAGCCAAAGTATTATTTTAAACTTTTTTCCTTCCTTTAAAAAAATATTATTGATAACTTTGTTAAACATTTGGAATTAAAACTTTCATTTTCTAATTTTCTTAAATGCCAAAGGATTCTGAAGGGGTCAACATAATGCTTGGAGTTTGTGCCAGCGGTTTGTTAGTCTATCGGGATAGACTACGAATTAACAGATTTGCATGGCCAAAAATTTTGAAAATATCATATAAAAGAAATAATTTTTATATCAAAATTCGACCAGGAGAGGTGCAGTTATATTTTTATTATTATTATTATTATTATTATTATTTTTAAGATTTTGTATGATTTCAATTTACAGTTTTGAAATTCAATAAAATTTATCACATTAAATGGAATTGAAAGTAAATACTAGTAATAAGAGATATGTTCAAGAATTGTTTGAATGCGTAATATTTATGTAACAAAAAAGATCTTTAAAAAAAGGAAATTAAAACTAAGTGAAATCCATTTTTTGTTGAAATAGACAGTTAGTCTTTGGAAGATGCATTTTCATGAAACAAATCCTAGCTAGATCAACCCTCTGCTACAGAAGAATTTAATTTTTTTAATTATTCTAGAAAACACTTGAAGAATAGAATAGTGTTCCTGAATGTCAATATCCATAATCAATGTCAATGATATTTTTTGTGGTCAATATGATATATCGATATCCAACATAAAATATCAATAAATATTCAATGTTTCACGTTTTTAATTAGTTCAATAAAAAAGTGACAAAAACAAATTATGGTCACAATATATTTTATTATTCTCACAAAGAAAATAAATGTGAACAAAAAACAAGACATTCCAGTAAAATCCAAATGGATGGAAAAGCAAAACTTTGTAATTCATACTACCATGGGAAAAAAAGTACAAATTGACATAACATAAAATAATTCAAGGAGTGCAGTTAACATCCGTTATAACTATTTTAATATATAAATAACATGTTACAACTTTTACTCATTTTTAAATATTTAAGCATTTTCCCATAATTTATCATCAACAGATTACAAAAACCGAAGCTTTGAGAGTTTTTTTTGCCTAGCAATTGGTTGCGTCATAATTATTCCAGCTTTTGAAAAAACTTTCTACAATATAGAACTTGGGCTTTAAGAGTCAGCTTACAGTGCAGCAGTTCGGATAAACAATGTTTTAGCGACGGATAAATCTGAATTTGCATAGGAAATTATATTGAAAGTATATGCTGCTAGTAGGTTAACATTTCGTTAAGTTTTATCTTCATTTTCGTTAAGTATTGATTAATCCTGAATTAGTATGAGCCTTGGGATACTAAAATACACATATACCAAAATTTTGGCATATTGTACCATTCTGCAGTTGGGTCGTGTGATGGCGACTCACTTGCTCCCGTCACATCCACCATTTTGCATCAATGCGAAAAGTAGTATCGATATGTCGATTATTGACAATTATGAATATCTGTATCGGAACATCCCTAGAATAGAGATGCTCCATTACATAAGTGGCTGTCTAATAATAGTGCACGCAACTGAATGAGTCACGTAATACAGGCATTTTTGTGCATAGGAATTGTTGGACAAGGTGATCATGTGGTGCAAATCCATTCATAATTGATGGGTTAAAAAAGTGAATTACATTTAGATAAAGATATATATGTATAATAAAATTTAAAAAATAAATAAAACTTCACAAGTAAAATGGATGCTTTTGAATAAGCCAATTCAGTCAAATGCAGAAATTTTTTATACATTTTGAAAAATAACCTTGAGCACTGGTTTCGAATTTCATTTCTTTCGATCGATATATTATATGATGGTATGCTTTCAATACAATGGCTGTATGAATACGTGGTATTCTTATTTGATCTAAGAATTAGGTTAGGAACTTTGATTAGTGACTTTGATTCATTACAGAAGTGCACAAAACACTAAACTTTATTTATTTATTTATTTATTTATTTATTTATTTATTTATTTATTCATTCATTCATTTATTGTAAGTAACCTTTTGGGATAAAAGGAATATGAATACAAAGATTATGCAGAAGCCAAGAGAACAAAACTTTTATAGTAACAAGATCTGTGAAAGTAGGAAAATAATGTGAGGTGCATACAGTATTGGAAGAAGATAAACATTAGAGGACGTTATTCCCTTCTATGAGAGAATTGTCAATTATTCTTGAGGTGTGATGAATATAGTTAGTACAGCTCTCATCTGCCTACAGTAGACGATGGAGAATCTGATGTCAATAGGTACCGAATTCCAAAGGTCAGTGGCCTTATGGGGAATTTTAATCGACAAAAATGAGAAACCGCTTTATTTTTGGTGAGCGGATCAGATGTTCTTGGTACTCACAAATCAGTCACAAAACTGGATCATGTGGTGCCTAAGATGGCCCAGACTAGTTCGAATAACATTCCTTTTTGTGTATTATGTCAGAATTCAGCAAGTTCATTTTATTACAGAAAATGGTGACAGAAGCATATCTATCTACCTCATAACTATTGATAGGTGAGATTGATTTTCGGGTGATTTTAGTGTCGCTGAAAATACCCACCACCATATTGGAGTAATTTCTCGTGTAAATGCTTCATGAAAAATTTCTGTGCATTTGCATATGTGGTTTTGAGACTTTTTAGACTGCTTGTATGGAGTGTATAGTTGCCTTGCAAGGCTTATTAGACATCAAACATATGATTGATACTCCTTCAGTTGTGTGCATTATTTTTAGACACAACCTAAGAAGCATCTATAACTTCTGCTGTGGGAAACATATGATTAATTACTAAATGCAAGCAAAATATTGCTGTAAAACTTATAGCTAAATTTATTTCCTTTCAGTTCTGTTCAGTATTGAATGTTTTTACAAATTTTTAAATTATAAGTGCAATAAAATTTTTATTTCTGTTATTGATTTACATTTATGTTGATGCAGTTTGAGCAGTTTGAGAGTACAATTGGTTTCAAGCTTGCAAACCATCGAGCAGCAAAGCGATTGTGGAAGGTTTGTGTAGAACATCATACCTTCTTCAGGTATTTGTTGTAAAATTTTATATGAAAATATTGGTATTTGGTTTGTAGTTAATGGATTAAAAGAATTAAATTTGCTCTTTTAGATTGATGTCACCTGAACCACCACAAAAGAGTGCTTCATTGTTTCCAAGATTTGGTTCCAAATTCCGTTACTCTGGTAGAACTCAGTATCAAACTAGAATGGCGAGTGCACTTATTGACCGCCAGCCACCATCTTTTGAGAGGACATTAAGCCACAAGCGATATTCTGGCCGTAGTACACGAAGCATGGACGGTGGTAAGTTGTTAAATATGTATTTTGTATTGAAAATTAAAGATAAATTTTAACTTTTATTATGTTAAAAGTAATGGTATTTTAAATTTAAATAATATCAAGATAAAGGATAATAATAGATGTCTTGTTTTTAAAAGCTTTTGCAGTGCTTATGATTAGGAAGGGGGAGAGGGGAACTTGCATATTTTGTGCATATGTCCTTCTCATGAACCCTCACTAAGATTGCTTTCAATTATTCAGCTCTAGGTTACTCATCTGGTAGACCATTCCCCGATGATCGGCCTGATGAAGCCAAACGAAACACTATTGCTGGACCTCCACGTCCTGGGGATTTCTCATACATGGATGAGAAGGAAGATAAGATACGTGAAACTCCTGCTGAAAAGAAAGATAAAGTATGTTTCTACAACATTTGCATTTGAGCATGATTCCTTTATGACTAAATGAAAGAGTTGATTTGTGAGCTTGAAGATTTCTTTTATTAACTAGAGTTGTTTTATCAATTGCATGATTTGATAGAAATTGGTTGGAGGTGTTGCAGTCTTGCCTCCTGTTGCAGATGCAAAGAAGAAGAAAGAAACTCCTCTTAGTGAAGGGGTTGAGAACCAGGAGGATGATAACAAAAAAAGCATAGAGGTGTGGTTTGGAAAAAACTATTTGAATATTATTTTTGAAGTACTTCATACTTTTTTATTTTCCCCCCTTCAGTTTATTATATGAAATTTTGATCTGTGATGCTTAGCAGTTTTTCTGAAGAATGTACAATTTTGAAACTTAAATTTTTTTATGATTGATTAGCGATAGCAAGTATAGAAAGTGCCCATGTAAATGTGCATCTATTATTTTATTTATAACATTAACATTGATTTGTATTTTTGAGATACCATTTTTACTTAGTTTGTATGCTTGTTTATTTATTTGTTGATTTGTTTATTCATTTATTTGCATGTAATGCATGTTTCTAATATTTGCATGCTTCCTTATGTAGAAGTCTGGGTCCCGTTCTTCGCTAGATGCAAATCTATCCAAGACTCCACGCAGCATGGTGACGAGCACGCCTATGAGACCTGTTACTTATGCTGGAAAAGATAACAAAGAAAACGAAAAACCTATGTATACAAGAGAATATACATATAGTACAGAAGATGGGCAAGACAAGAAACCATTTGCCGTAAAGGACTTGGGATTTTCTTACACCGGAAAAGATTCAAATAAAGATAATGTCGATGATTATGATGGTAGAAAATCACCGAGTGACATTCCTAAAAGACAAACTGGCTTGGCTTTCAACTATGCTCCAGGAACAGTGACTGAAATTGAAAAAAATAAGAAAATTGCTCAAAATGAACAATTGGAGAAATCTGATGTTTCAGGAACAGGTGTTCCACTGATTATTTCTGGCTCTCCAAAAGAGAGTGAGAAAGACGGACAGGAAAAGATGGATGAAAGTGAGAAGAGTCTCAAGGATAATAAAAGTTTAACCGATAATCAAGAGAAAGAACAAAAAAGAGAGAAAGAAAGGCAAGAAAAAGAGACCAAAAAGGCTAAAGAACGGGAATTAAAAGAAGCCAAGAAAAGAGAGAAGGAAATGAAAAAGGAAGCTTTAAGGTTAGAGAAAGAGAAGAAAGACCAGTTGAAGAAAGAAGAGAAGGAAGAAAAACTTAGGAAAGACAAGGAGGAGAAAGAGCGGAAAGAGCAAGAGAGAAAAGAGAAAGAGGCACTTAAATTAAAGGAGAAAGAAGCCAAGAAACGAGAAAAGGAGCAAAGGAAAATGAAGGGAAAGAAAGGAGATGTATCCAGTTTGGATGAGAGCCAGGAAAAAGATACAAGCAAAGAGACAGATGAGCTGAATTTGAGTTTAACAGAAGCTGACAGGTCTCTAAATGAAGCAACTCAAGAGAAAGCTGTTCTTCAGAAAGAGGTACAAGAGAAAATACAACCTAAATCGGCCGTTATTGTTGCTGCTTTATCAGAGTCCAAAGAAAAAGGAGACAAGAAAGACAAGAAGAAAAAGGAGAAAGACGGCAAAGAAAAGAAAAAAGAAAAGGAAGGTAAAGAAAAGAAATTGAAGAAGAAAGAAAAAGATAAGAAGAAAAGTAAAAGCAAATTACCTGTGGTTGTTGGTGGTGGTGGAAAACCAGAGAGAACTGATTCTGTTTCTTCAACAGCATCTGATGAATCTTCTGATGATGATCTAGCACAATATACGGAAGAAAGTGTTCCAAAGTCTGAGTCACTAGCTGAAGCTGTGAAGGATATTCCACTTGACATGCGACCAAGCAGCCGGAGCAGTGCATCAGAGTTGTCCAGTTTTGGAACACCTGTTTTCCCTAAAACTTTGGATCAGAGTCGGTCTCCAACAAAAATGGTCAAAAAACGTGTTGTTAAGAAAATAATTCGAACAAATCCTGATGGAACAAAAGAGGAGGTTGAAGAAGTTGTGGAGGAACTGGAGGATGATTTGAAGGAAGCAACAGGAATTGTACCTGTAGTCATATCTGGAAAAGCTGAAGCCAGAGAGTCCATATCAGCACAAGAATCGCCGAAAGACAAGGTTGATTTTTAAATCATATTATTCTACTTATATCTTTCTCTTTCTTTACCTGCTCACTATTCAATTTCAGGCATCTCTTCTAGGCAGATAGAAAATGTGTGGAAATTTAGTATTTTCATTAGACATTAGAAGTCTGTATGTACTAACTTTATCACTAACAGCATTTATTAAATTTTGAACTTGTTCTTCTTCACTTGTTGAAATCTTTGAATGAAAGAGGAATGGGTGCTAGAGATGGTAATAAAAAAAATATATAATTGGAATAATTAAGCAATGAAATTCCTCCTCATCCCAACTTTTTCTAATGGAGAAGTTACTTTTCCCCCCTACTTTTTTTTTTCTCCCCACCTTTTTTCATTCATCCATGCATGCTTTTTACATATTTAGCTCTTTTCTCTCACTGGCTTTCTCTTTTTTTAAACATTTAATTTTCTTGAGTCACATTTTAATACTTCACTTCATCATGAGCTTTAATACATATATATTTATTTCCTGCTATTGATAAATTTTTGAAATGAATTGATAAGTTGATGTGAAATTTATTTATTTCTATAATGCAGCCAACAGATCAATCTTTCGATCCCAATGTAAAAGGTGCAACTATGACTCAAACAACATCTGGTAAAGTCACGTCTTTTACTGCTCAGCAGGTATAAATCTCTTAGAGAATCCTATCAATGTAACTGGTGATGGCATTTCTTATTACTATCCAGTTTAGACTTTCTTAAAAACTTATGGGTTTTATTCTGAAATTTACACTATGCGACAGAATATTTAATCATACTACTTAGAATTGTCTGATTCTTAAAAGAGTAACAAATGTGTTGAAATTTCTTGGTGGAGAAATATTTGCAAAATTTGCAAAATAAACAGTCATTTCATCCAGGATTTATTTCTCCGTACTAATATTCATTTAGTCTTCTCGGCTACAATAAAATCTTGTAATTGAGACCATGGAAATTGGTTCGTTAATTTGAAAAGCAATTACTTTTTTAATAGTCATGAATTTTTGTCTGCTTTTTTT
>JAHWFO010029581.1:494489-517240 GCA_023313115.1 Rhysida immarginata
AGGGAGGGAGGGGAATCAAGTAATGACCAGTGATCAATTAATTTGATAAACATTCAAAATTCTGTAATTTAATATGTTTTTTTAGGAGGGGTTCTAATTTCTCTGACCACAGTTTTTAGGAGGGGAGGTTCAAATCTGACCACCGATGACCACAGTCAGAGGTATGTGAAACTAGTGACCACGTGATTTATGGATGATCCCTATGAAGTTTTGAGATAAATCAATGAAGTTTGTTTAAGTATTGATTTAGTATTTTGCTTTCATTGCTCAGTTTGCCAGGCAAAGCTGTGTGTATTATAATTTAGACTGCATATAACTCCTATTTATTTTGTAAATAAATTTTAGAATGCACATGCTCTAGAAAAATAATAGTGCATTCTCAGATTCATTTCAAAAATATAAATTGCATTGAGAACAAACGATGAGGTGTGATACACTTTCATCAAAATCACTTCTACTCCCACTTTTGGTGTAGAAGTGATTTTGCTTTCACTGTTAGCCATTAGTTGCATTCATGACCTCCAAACTTTCCTCACTTTTCTCACTTAACCTTGTTTAAGTCACTTTCAGTGACATCATTTTGAGGAAACCAAAGTCTCAAAAGTAACTTTTCTGAAAGCCGATCAGTACCCACTTTTGTTACTTTTCTGGGTTTACAGCTGCTAACTTCCGGTTTAGTGGTAGCCATTTTGAATCGCCGCTTCGCTCGCTTTGGTGATTGTCCACCATTAAAAGTTGTAATTTAACGGTGTAAACCTTTTTTAGTTATAAATTAAGGAATAATAAACTTAAGCGAACAATAAAAAACGTTTTCCACAGTCAATATATCACTTAATATTTTGGAAACGATTTCAGTATGTTCATCATGTCTACTTGTGACTGACGCAGTTTTAGATGAGAAAGTAAAAAAAGCAGCAAAAGTGATTTGTTTCACTTCTGGTTTCATTCACAATGAAAACCTATTTTCTTTGCTTTTCTAAAGCAAAGACGAAGTCACTTTCCCTTAAGTGAAAGGATTTGAATGCGACTTTTGTAATTTATTGTAAAACAAAAGTGAACAGGATCAAACTGAAAGTAATCAGTTTGATTACCATTAACAACAATGAAATTGTGGAGTTTTTAGATGTAGCACTTGATTGCAATCTGAATGAATTTTTATTTATACACAGTTTAGATAATTAATTTTAGACTAGGTTACATAAATGAAATTGAGTAGCCAATAGGAACACGATTGGCACTTTGCTGCTATTTCAAAATGACTGATACTGAAAACCGTAACTAAGATCTTTATACTGAAAGTAACTTGAAAAAAGTTTAATTGAAAAATTAATGATGAAGAATCATAATCAAACTGTTTGTTATTGTGAATTTTCACTATTTTGCAATCGTTAAACTGAAATAAATTAAAATTGTAAAAATAGGAAGTTTTGCAAAGTATTCATAATAAACTAAATTAATTTGAAAAATACCTTAATGCGAGGTTCGTTGTAATGAGAATTTACTGTATTACATTTCTTAAATGATTGTATTTTCATTTATTATCATAATAGATGTATACTCATTTGATAAAAATTTATCCATCTTTACTATGCTCAGAATTAAGTTCACAAATGCCCTTTATTGGAATGAATGCCATCATGAATATATCCTAGGAAATTTTTAGGAAAACATCCTCTTATTCTTTTGTGTGATACTGCTGAGATTTTAGATCAGGACTTCCGGGCTTGTTTTCGACACCATGATTGAATGGCAGCAGGTTGTTGTTGATCTAACACTGTAACTTAATCGTGGCTCCCAATGGCAGTGTTTGAACAGGTCTGTAGTGTACCTTGATTTCATGCAGGTGACTGTGGATAGTTTCATGGTCATGCAAGCTTTTAGCAAGTATAGCCTCTGTATTTATTGACAATCTTCAGCCTACATTACTAATGTGGTTATCTTAAAATCATCCATTGAGAATATCTGAACTCCTTTTGGAGCTTTCTGCATAAAGACTATCCAATAGACAGAGGAGCCACATTTAAGCATATAACAAGAACAAAATTACCTGAACTGGAACAGCTTAGTTACGCATGGCTCTGTCACTGTAGATGCTATGATAATCATACATGTAATTGCCAGGATATAGAATTCTGTTTAGCTGTGAGTGTGGCATCATCTGGCCAAGGTATGTATTAGGAAAATATTGACAATGGGCTAAGACTTCTGGATATATCTGATAAAATAATGCTATGAATGATGAAGTGTCAATGCATGTTAACGATGTTTTTAAGTATAAATAAGTATGTATACGAGGGTTGGGGCATAAGTCATTGAACTATTTTTTTTTGTGAGAATTCGACCGTGGGTGGAAAATGCGAAATATATAGATGAAAGGACAAGGGATGGAGGAAATGTACGGACATTTAGCAACACTGAAATATTTTGCTCTTCATGTTTATTAAAGTAGTTGATATAACATTACAACTTTCATGTTCCAGAATCATTACAGCACACATACCTGTTCTAAAGGCCTCAAAGTAGTCCCCTGAACATTCACAGTATGTTGCCAAAGATGTGACAGGCACCCATATCATCTGCTTCACCATTTCTCTCACCATGTGGAAATCTGGTCATCTCCTGTTGCACAATACGCGTATTTGCAATGTCCATTCGTGTCCGAAGCTGTCTACCACGTAATGGTTCCTTACCGTCCATATAAGGTCAAAATCACATCGAGAAAAGTCCGGAGAGTATAGTGGGTGCTCCAATTCTTACCAAAGCCAACGGAGACCAGCTAGATTGATATACGAGCGTTGTTCAACTCTGGTTATTCATCCTGCACGACGGTTGACTAAGAACTGATTTAACATTGTTCTCAATGCAACAAAAGGAAATCGCAGAGCCATCTGGTGTTGTGGAAATATACTATGAATGAACGGTTTCCTCGAGACATATGACATTTTGTGATACCATCCCTTAGCTATGAGAAAAAAAATAGTTGCCATGACTTATGCCCCAACCCTCGTATATATCAGATGTTTTTTATTTTATTCATATGCATGAATTGGCAACTTTTTTGGTATGGTCTGAGCTGTTCATAGTGTAGATTTGACAATCTTCCTCTTGCTCCCCATCCCATTCTTTTTTTTATAATTTGTTGCTATTTTTTGCCTTATTAATTTAAGATAAGGGTGAATGCTTAATTGCATATTTCCCAGTTGGTTTTTAAATATATTTCATCCTCTGTTTCTCTTGGTAGGATGGTGACATTGCCAGCCAATTAGAAGAGCAGAAAGCATTTTCTGCTACAACGACCACTAGTGCTACAAGAAGTGAACAACGTATCCTCACGCAACAGTTGACAAAAACTACGAAAGTAGTCAAATCGGAAAATGTTGAGGCTCTGGTAAGGAAAATGAAATAGCAGAAAACTTTGTTTCTTAATTGTTCTTAAACACATGAATGGCCAGAAACTGTGGACACAGGTTATCTAGAAAAAGAAAATAAAAGATGAAAACACAATTCCAAGGTAATAAACTCTTGTTGTGGAATTGTTTTTTCACCTTTTATTTTCTTTTTCTAGATTAATTGTTTTTTCAACCCCTTCCACTAATCCGATCTTGCTGAAATTTTGTGCACATACGTAAAGTTGGTGACAATGCATGAATCAAAAAAAAAAATTCCAGGAAAAGTGTTGCTTGAAAAAGTTTTTTTTTATCCCTTGTTCTTATTAAGGAAAATAAAATTTTAATTAACGCATTTTATTTCTTAGCCTCCCATTGTGAAAACAGAGATATTCAAGTACGACCCGTCCCAAGTACCTATCACGAAGCAAAGCACAACTACTGTTCCTGTTGTTGTTACAGAAACACGTAAGGTAGCATATGAACCAGAGAAAACATTGAGCACTTTCAATCAGCTACCAGAATCTGAAATTGTCAGCTCACAAACAATCAGCAGCAACACACGAACTGTTGAGACCGTCACAGTAAGAAACAGCTGAATGTTTTATTTCCAGTTTCCTTTTTTTAGGGGAAAAATAAGTGATAAGTCATATTGTAATTTTTAAATAGTATAAAACTGAAAGAGATGGCTTGGTTGAGACTAGAGTGGAAAAGAAGATAACCATTCATAGTGATGGGGATAATGTTGATCATGATAAGGTAAAATCTTTTTCTTTTTCTCTTAAATTTAATTTAGTAAGTTAACTCTTCAAATTTTTTAATAACATCTGCATTCTGATAAATGACTGATTTTTAAATTTGTGTTAAATGTGTAAAGATCATAAAGTATAAAATTATGAAAAGAGTTATGCATTTTTAATGCATGTTCACCAAGTTCTTTTTTATCTTTCAGTCTTTTAAAATAAATTGATTTAAAAAATTTTTAATTCGTAAATTTGTGGATAGGTTTAATAGTCATTTAACAGAAAATGACTACTGTATTAGCTTTGACTTTCTCTAGACCTTTTTTATGGTATTCGCTTTTGATCTAGATGTGTCTATGTGATAATTGAAAGCTATTCCTCCATCTCTGCTTGGAAAATTAAGATAGTTTTAAATGTAATTTAAATTTCATTTTCATATGTTGATATATGTTTCTATTTGTTTAATTAATTTTTTTTAGGCCTTAGCTGATGCCATCCAAGAGGCAACTATGATGAATCCCGATTTGACAGTGGAGAAAATAGAAATCCAGCAACAGTCTCATGGCAACTAATCTGCACCAATTTCAGTACACAAGTAGGTCTATTTTTCTATGGGGATTTCTTATTATTACATAAAATTGTTTCAGTTTGCACATCCTCTGTATCTTCTGCTTTTTGAAAACTCGCCTGCATTTTCCAGTAAATACTGGCTTCTTTATATCATCTAAGACAGGATTTAGCATTTGCCAGTACAAGCTAGCATGCACCAAATATGATATTATTTGAGCAAGTGCACATTAAATGTTCAATAATCATGAAATTAGGAAAATAATTTCCTTATTGCATGTCAAACAGAATGATGCAGAGCACAGATTGGTACCATAAATGTGGCAATAGTAATCATTTAAAGCTTGCACAATTTCAGGCCTTCAAACATTAGGCTACCCAACCATGAATTCAAAATAAAAAGAAAAGTATGCAGGAGGTGATCTAAAGGAAGTATAAACCCTCAAAAATCATAGAATACATCTGCATGTTTTCCCTTCTACCAGATATGCCATTGCTTCAAACCAGTGGCATTCTTTGGATGAGATGATGCTTAATATCCAGTTACAGTAGTCATGATCTCTCAATATGCCATAATGGGAATAGATCACACCTTTCTGAAGATGAAAAGGGTCTTTATTTTATAAATCTGACTACATATCAGCAGCAAAAGGTCAGCCAGGAAAAGGCATACATTTTCTTAATGGCAACTGCCAAATTAAATTGAGAATCCACCAGATATAATGGTAGGAAATCTCATCATTGCTGTTTGGTGTGTGTTAACTATATGCTTTATTTATGTAAAATTTATATTAATCTCTTTAGTAATAATTGTCACATTACTTTTTCCCACCCCCAGGTGACTGTTCAGTTTCTACACCTACTCTTTTCATCCTGCTGCATTGACCTGTGGTTCTGTCGTGCTATCTCTCGGTGGCAGTGGAGTTTCAATCAGTTATTTTTGCTTGCAGCGAAAAATAAAAAAATAAAAAAAATTAAAAAATGACAAAAATACAAATCCGATTTAAAAACAGAGGAGTTTTGCTTCAGCCTGGACAGGAATTTTCTTATACACAGCCATAGCGAAAAATCCTGTCTCTCTGTATTTGTAACATTATTACCACCCACGTGTTATTTGCATGTTGCCTGTCTCAATTACACAACCCCCGCCCCCCGCGGGCGGGGGGGGCCTACTCTAAGGGGCCACTGAATAATATTTATATCATTCCATCAAAATATTTTTGTTCAGTTTTGTATCATTTTTTGTATCTGTTAATCATCCGGCCATCTTTGCACCCATTTCTGGTTTTAAAAAAATTGAAGTCATTGTATAATATTAAGATTTGCTTTTTAAAGTAATCCTCAGTATTTGTGTTTTGTGTCCATTTGTGTATTCTTATTATCTTTTAAAAAAGTTTAAATTATTATTTTTTTTATTTAAAAGTTTGATTTTTGCCAAGGAGAAAGATACATTTATCTGTTGTTCTTTAAGAACAAATTTATAAGGATCCTTGAAATGCTGTAGTAGTTGGTGGGGAGTTTAAAAAAAAAAAAGAAAAGAAAGTGGAACAAATTTTAATTCTGCTAAAAGTTAATTAACATTTATGTTAATTTAAAAAAAAAACAAAAAAACAACTGTAACTTGTATATTGTCAACTGATGTATATTAAGTTTATAAGGCAGAGTGAGTTATTTTTTAACAGGATTGGTTGCAGGAAAAATGATTTTTAGTTGCAGTGGGGAGAGTTTTTTGCTACTTGTTAATGCTTTTAAATATATTTGGTCATTTAAAAAAAAACAAAAAAAAGGGGGGGGGGGGGGGGTTGACCAAAAAAAGTTTTTTTTTTTTTCTTTTTCTTTTTTGTTTTCTTTGCTTATGGATATTTCCATGCTTTGATGAATACAAAGTTAAGTGATTGACATGTTTCATTTATCTGGGTTTCATTTGCCTTCTCTCTCTTTTGTGTATGTATATTTTTCTTTCTTTCTTTGGTTTAATATTATTTTTTGAAATTACTTCCTGTGTGGTGAAACCCATGGAAACAAAATAAATCCATACCATTGTATATAAATATATACTTCAGTAAATGTGGAGGTGAACTTTATATATATATAAATATATATATATATATATATATAATATATATTGATATTAATTTTTTTTTATTCCTACTTAAATGTATTTTATTGAAGATGGAAAAAAGTTTGTTAAAGATTTTTATCATAATGTGCCTCATTAACCAGTGATTGTAAAAGAAAAACAAAATTGGAAAAAAAATTTTATTATTAAATCAAATTTCTATTCTTTTATTTAGCTTTTGGAAGCTTTTTATTCATATTTCAGTAAAGAGAAAAGTTTTATTTTATTTATTATTATTTTTTTTTTTTTTTCCTTAACTGTGACTGGTCCAGGGTTGTTGTTGTTGTTGTTGCTGCTACTGCTGTAAAGAATTTAAAAAAAAGAAAAAAAAAAGTTTTGACAGTGGTTTTGTTTTTCTTTTATGTACAAAAAATATACAAAATTACTTTTGTCTTTATTTGAATATTTGATTTGAATTTTAGTTACTGTCAGAACATCTCAATTAAAATGGGAAAAACTAAATGAGTTTTTTTGAGGTGTCTAAAGCTCAAAAAATAAATGGGACGAAATTATTTTATTTTTATTATTATAATTATTGTTTTTTGCATGTACAGATTTTATTTTTAAAATTGTGAATGCTTTTTACATATTACAGATGTTTGTATTAAACTTTGCAAACTTTCTTTTTATATTGTATACATAAAAGTTTTGAGTCAAAATGTGCTTTGCTTTATTTGATATAATGTTATTGGTTGAAACAAGGGAGACAGAGCCTTAGCTTTATTTTGACTTTTAATTTCCTTTATCAATAAAACTTTCTTTTCATTTATGTGGATTTTTTTTTTAATAATTATTCTAATTTTGATTTTTTTTTTTTTTTTTTGATAAAATGTTTTGATTAAAATTTTTTGTTTTTTAAACTCTTGTGTATTTTGGAATATTTTTTTAATGTTAAAACTGATCTCATTTTAAAAGGAAAAAAAAAATATTTTGGATAAAAAAAAAAAAAGGCATGCAAGACAAAAGAAATATTAGAATTTTTACTGAGGAAAAAATAGTATTATTAATCTGTTAATTCTCGTCATCCTTGAAAACTGTAAATTTTGCATTTTTATAAATAGCGTGGGAAGGTGTAGATTTGTTAACAGAATTGTACCTGCCATTTTTTAATTTACCTTTCATCTCTGAGTATTTTATGTATAATAATTTTGTTGGGTTTTTTTTCCCCATCCATATATGTGGATTGTTATCTTTCAATTGATCAGTCTTGCTAGCAAAACCATTACTGTTGTGAGCGAACAAAAATGTTAAAAATTTCTAACCATTCTCACCAAAAAAGGATAAAGCAAAAATCGAATTCTTTTATGTCGCCATTTTAACTGCTCATTATTATTTAATGAGATTTATTTTCCCTGGTCAGTTTTGCTTCCATTGTATTTTGCACAGCAGGGCCTCGAACCAAGGCTGAAGCTGCTTGTAATTGCCATTTCTAAATTTCACGTTTATAATGAAATTATTTTAAATGTTAATAAAAAAAATCAATTGCTTTAAAGCTTATGTATAATTTTTGAGTTGCATCCAATGGGTTATGGTGGATATCCATATGTTGTCATTTACCCCGTACTTTTCCTTTTTTAGTGGAAATTGGGATCGAAATTAAATTTTTTTTTTTTTGGAAAAATCTATCAAATCGCCTCAAACTGGAGCAATATTGATGTTTATTCGATCCTAATTTCGGAGGTGTTCCGCAAACCGCTAAAGTGCTATTAGATGCACACAAAAAAATTCTATAAGAAAAGTCAAGCGTTTTACGTCCGACTTCCGACAAATCGCAAAAAAAAAACCACTTCTGTCATAGACAACAATGTTAACATCAACTCGACCAAACTTCTGATAGAGTTGACGGACTTTAATGGTCAAGGTGTCGTTACGTTCAGAAGCGTTTGCTTAATTAGTGTCTCATCATGCTGTAAATTTGTGGGAGGAATTCCAATGGCAAATGGGAATAGTTCTTTATCAAAAATTTATTGACGAACTGTCTTTGAATGGCGCCAATATTGTAACTGGCGATTTTAATTACAAAGACAATCTACTGAGTAATAATCATAATAACTTCAACTCTAATAGAATTAGAGTTTTTAAAACTACTCTAACGGCCGTATTCACCATCTCGGTTTAATCTGAGAGTTAGAGTTAAGGCGAGGGATGGTATTTTAACGTTTCTCTATTGTATAACGAGAGTCACGTGCTAAGGTTTAACTTTAGGTTGCCCAACTCGCACTTTAATCTAGGTGGTGAATACGGCCGTAAGTCTTCAATCTCTGGACAGAAGAGTTACAGTTAAAAAAAAAAAAAATATAATCAAGAATCATCAAGAACAAACTTTGGATAAGATTTTTGCCTCAGACTTTGTCTCAGTGAAACAGCCACTCGTTATAGTCTAGTCAAAGAGGATCTTTTTCACCCTGCCTTATTGGTAACCAGTGATTACAAGTGTCTCGAAAATAAACAATATATGAACAGAAAATGTTTTGATTTTAAAAGAGCAAATTTCTTAGATTTTGCGAGAATAGATTGGACAATTGTACAGACTGTTGATCAAATTTGGGATTATCTGACCAATCGTCTCCTTATCGCCATTAATAGTTCCAAAAGTGAAATAGTTCGTCGAAAAATCGAATAACAAATAATAAATTTCCAAGATGGATTACCAACGAAACACTACATCTATGGAGAACAAAACAAAACCTGCATAAATTATTATTATTATTATTATTATTATTATTATTATTATTATTATTATTATTATAGGTCTTTCCTCCTTTCTTTTAGGAGATGGCCTATGAATTAAATGAGGTGTTACGTTAGATTAGTCGAAATTAGACAGCCGACAGGCCTTAGCTGTTGGGGAGAGTAGTCTAGTTTTGGATAGAAAGTCTTTGATGGATGATAAAATGAATCGACTTTGCATTTTGGGTTAAGAAGTAGGATGGTAGGAAGGCAGAATGGGATGTTTCTTTTTGCGAATAGTTTGATCAGGAACTGTCTTTGTATGGTATAAAGAGGGCATACAAATAAGATATGCTCTAGAGGTAACGATTTCCCCGCAGGACCAATTGGGGAAGTTAAGCATGTTGAGTCAAAACAAGAACGATTTTACAGGTATATGTTCTGACCGGAGCCTTGTGATTAGGGACATGCAGGGCCGTACTCCCGAAATTGGCCACCATGTCAACTAAATATGTTACATGGAAGACCCCCCACAAGCAGGATTGGGCCAGCCAGCCCCCGAAAAAAAATTCTGGGTACGACCCTGGGGACATGTCCTGTTCAGGTAGGTTTCGTAGGGAGTGGGAGGACCTTTTCGAACTGCGTAATGGGCCTTTTTCACGTTTACGAGACTTGAGAAATGGCGGCGTCCTTGGCAGATTGAAAACGAGGCTGACGGGTCAAGTTCACACAAGGGAAAGCACTGTATGTGCTAATTTATAGATTAATAAAGACGTAACTGTTTAATCACTGGATTTTAACTCAGGATATTTCACGGATTCACTTGATGGATTAAGATTAGTTAAGAAGGAGGCTATTCCAAATAAATTTGTGTTGCGAAATAGACCAAAACGAATGACTAAAGAAAATCACTATACTATCATTACTTTTATTTATTTATTATTTCGTTAATTAATATTAAAATTTGATATAAATTATATTGAATATAATTCATGAATTTAACATATACCTTTTGTATAATAAATTTTATTAATTGAAATCAATTAAAATTATATTGGGATGTTATTTTTTTATTTTCATTTTTTTGTTTTTATTATTTGTTATATTTTTATATCAATATGGCAAGATCAATTAATCAATCAATTAATTAATGGAACTTAATAACATTTTACATATTGCATATCAGTGTGTAAGTAACAATATAAATGTCAACGCACTGGCAATGATTGTTTATTGCAATCCATGCAATGAAAGTAATAACACATACATGTATGACAAAAAGTTAAAAGAGATTGTTTAAGAATCTCCTTCCAAAAACCAAGTTTATGACGAACGTCAAGACTACCCAATATGACAATTTGACAGGATAAATAAAAGTTCAAGTATTTAGGAGAATTTAACAAAACGCATCAGAGAAAAAAGCTTTTAAAGCAAGAGTCAGTAAGATGAAATCGGCCTATTTTCTCACCAAAGATATCTATAAGTCAATATCATTCAACGCTAAAGTTTGGCACTAAACAACAGTAATATGCCCAGAAGCACTTTATACAGCTGACCCTGATCAAAAAAATGTTAACTCAAGAACTGAAAGTAGCGGAAAGAAAAATATTAAGAAAAATGTTGGGGTCGATATTTTAAGTACGTCGCAACAATGACATATACACATATTGAAAAAATTACTGATACTGTATCGTTAGGAAAAGGAGAATAGTTTTTTATGAAAATCTTGAAAGAATAAACCCCAATAGGCTCACAGGAAAAAATTTCAAATATATGTCAAAATTGAAAATAGCCAATACTTGGATAAATGAAACACAAAAGGACATAGAAGAATTACAAATTTCACAAGCAGACATATAAAAACGTACACCACATGAAACCAGGTTGGTACAATCAAAAGGCTTTCGGAAAAAGAATGAAGAATTAAAACGGCGCATTTTGGACTCGGGAAAGGAATAATAATGAGTTGAAAAGAACGTAGTCTATTGCGGGTAATTCAACAACAACGACGACAAAATAAACCTCATTTGTCAAATCATCATCATTGAAGAAGGAACTGAAAATTTTTATATATGTCCTGAAAATTGTAATTTGCATCCTGAAAACAATGAACGGTTTGATTTGATCAACAGTTTCCAGATTTCTCTCGGTTCCTTAAGCCTTGGATCTAACAATTTCTATTACATCCTTCAGTGATATCTGTGGTAGTGCATTTAAAAAAGGGACTGAATAAGCATTCCAGCATTCATTCCTTCGCAGCAAGCTGCGCTTGATTAGTCAGACTCGTTTTCGATCAAACATGAGCGCGGCCATAATTTCGCGCTTTCTCGTTTGAAAAAGGCCCATTATGGTTTTAAACTTTATTGCTGAGTTATGGAGGGCCCAAACTTCTCTCCATCTAGTAGTTTGCAGTTTATCTATTTCGGGAAGGAGGCTTTTTGTTGCATATGGAAATACAATTACTGGACCGCGTGTTCGACCCTAGTTAGCCAGTTGATCAGCTTTTAGGTTACAGATATTGTAGAATATCCTGGGCAAAAAACGTATAAGGATAAGATGTAAAGGCTCGCGTATACGTAAGTGGTGCCACCCATATCTGGCGGGAAATGTGTGTTGCCTATGTAACGTGCCTTTTCGCAGCTTGAAAAACGAAGACAGTTTTTTTTTTTTGCTTATTTTTGGCTCCTCGTGCGAATCTTAGAGTTTTGTTAAATAATCTAGTAGATCGGCCTACTAGTAAGTCTATTTACACGAACGTTAATCACTTTTAGCTCCAACCAATGCTCCTATTCAAGGCGTGGTCTTATCTTCGGCAAATCAACCAAAGGTCTGTGCTTTTCTGCACTTATTCTTTTCTTACCTAATTGATGGAGATCTAAAATTTCAATTTGGCTTTTTTTTTTTTTTTTTGGAGGTTAATGTGGCCCCCTCCAGTGGATCACGAATGAAAGGGTTCACTCGACGCCTTCTGAGGCGTTTAGTAAAAAGTCGGTACTGCCTAAACTCCCTGTAGAAGTGAGTTTAAACACTAAAATATTTAAGTCTGGCAAGACACTATCTAAACAGGAATATTTGCATAGAGGCAGTTATCCATGTCGACAAGATTAATATTGAAGGTGTGAAAATAAATTCCCCTTGAAGTCCTTTATACGTTTTTTCTTTTTCCCGAAGCTAAATAATTTGGAAATTTACTTCCGTTTGACAAGGAATTATTCCTGAGCACACAAAGACTGATTCGTGTTTTTTTTTTAATTGCCTAGATAAAAGGTTACAGGATTGAATTTGGGTACCAAGAGAGAAACAATTATTATGGGTTTATTTAGATATAATTCCGAAAAAATATATTCTTTGTCTTATTTTTTTCACTCGAAATGTGGTTAAAACAATACATAAATGAATTTTCCTAGAAAGAAAAGTATCGTTTATTTGCTAAGATTTTCTAGACACTAACAATTACCAAGAATGGGTAGTTTAAATTAACTCATTCTTGGTTGACAATAATTTTCTTCAAATTTTTTTTTTCTCGTGGTCTCAGGCATTTAAAAATTTTTTTTTTGAAGATTGTGTTTTTAATTTATCGCGTGGCGTTCGCAATGTCGTGCTACCTCGAGCGTTTCATACGCATGCGTAAAAGAAAAATAATAACATTTTTGGTTTTTCAGTTTTTGTTCGGTGGAGACAACAACAGCGGACAAGCTCATCCGCATTTATTGGTCTTCTTTCTTTGGTTGCAGTTAGAATTGGACCGAAACATGTATCGGCCGTATGCTCAATATAATACGTGAGTCATAGTCGGGGTATGACTTTATTCTTTAAGTTTTGTTGAGGTCTATTGCGACCTCAAGGATATAGTGATCATCTGATGTTTCAAATTGCCGTCACGCGGACTTGATATGGAATGAAAAGCCAAGCGATATCCATTTTTAGTTAGAGATTTTAGCCAGTAACCGACTATGATGGTGTTCCCCAACGTTCTGTGACTCATCCGAAGACACAACAAGACATTTGACTTGACGATGTCGCCCCTACAGAGAAACTTGTTTCGCATTCGATGAAGAATTTGGGAAAAAGTAAGATTTTTTTCTATTGGTTTATGGAACTCAAAATTTGTCCGACATGATTTTGATGCCTAATGGAACGACCATCTGCGGAATCCATTGCCATATTTCTTTTACCCTCTGGTTCTCCTTTGACTGTCTGCGTGAGTTAAACCTTCTTCACTTTAGGTACTTTAAGAAATAATTGTTATTGCCTTTTAACTTAAACCCTTTTTTTTTTTTTTTTTTTTTTTTTTTTTTTTTAACAAAAAATAACTTTTGATGTTTGGTACAGCATTTCGTGCTATTTGGACTTTCACTCAACTCAGCGATTTTAAGTTTGATGTATTTTCCTTTTAAGTTTGTGTTCTTTTCTTTATTTTCATGATTTTTTTGATGGAACTTGGAAATTACCTATGTTACTTTTATTCTGACTTTTTTTTTATTTTATTTCTTTAATCCTTACTTTTAGGAACTTAATTGAATTCTTCCTCGTCGCAGCAGAAAAGTTACCTGTGTGCCCTTTAGTGTTGTTTTCCCTCCCTTTGTTTTTTTTTTTTTTTTCCTCTCCTTTGGTGTAGTAAATTGTGGCTGTGCCCCTGTTGACTTCAGTCTTATTTTTGCGTGACGAGGTAAGTAATCTGTAATTTGTGGAAAATTTGGCATTTCAGCTTTTGTTTATTTGGTATTTATTTAATTTTTTTTCCTTTTATCAACTAAACCTTTAATTTTTATTTATCAATTTTTTTTGGATTTGCTGGTTATTACCAATCTCTCTCGCATTCAGCGGCCTTAGTTCTTCAGCGAACTTTTCACCAACTGCCTTCAGCCTGATTCACATCGACCTTCTTTGGACTGAGTGGAGTTGTTCCTTTTCCCCAGTCACGTGGTTTATTCGACTTTAGTTCTTTCTTTTATGTTAATTATCCATCATTCAAGTGTCCTTTTCTCTTTAATATTTATCTATTGTATTTTTTTTTTTTAGTTCCAAGCGTTTGTTCGATGTGGTTTTTTTTTTTTTTGAACTATTTATTCGCCTATCCAGCTTAGTGAAATCCTTCGTTCTGGACTTTCTTCGGCTGATCAAGACTTATCGGCGTTGTTCCACTCCTTTAGCACTACAAATTCGATCATCGTTGGGATCTTCGCAATTTTATCTTCGGAAAAAAGGGAACTCGTCAGAAGAAGTCCAATAGTGTCTGATTAATCAACTATGTATTCTTTGTTTGATTATACCTTTTTTTTCCATCTCTAAAAAAAGTAACTGGGAAAAAATAAAAAGCAACAAAGCCGCTTGGAATTAATTTTTCTTTATTTAATTTAACCACAGATTTCATTTTAGGTTATTAAAGTTTTAAAAAGGAATTGAAAACCTAACTAAGCTAATTTTTGTGCCTTCTTGGCGGTAAATAACAGATTTTAGTCCTTTCATTTCATAATTTAGTTTACTTAACGGTAATTAAAGTAATCCCTCGCCTTGGATAGTAGCGGGACTTGTAATTTTGGGGTTTAGTGGACTAGTAAAAGATTTCGGGTTTCTGTAGCTGTGCGTGTCACTGAAATGGCACGCTACACCTAGTAGCCCCCGTTCGATGATCAGGCAGCTTTTATCACGTGATATAAACACAGCCTTTATCACGTTCTTTGATTGTTTGTGCTGTTATAACAGTGCATTTCAGCGGACTCAGTTTCTTCTCCTCCTCCTTCTTGTTAGGTCCTTTCTCCACTGTTTGGAGGTGACCTTCTCGATATTTGTCTTGGACTGTAACGATAATAGGGTATTTTCTATGATTTTGTTTATGTCACTACTGCCTTATATGGGGAAAGAATTCTTGAGAGTAGTCTGCATTTAGCCAGGAAGTCCTTTGTCGCTGATAGTAATGATCTCCAGTGCTTTTTGTGGACTCGGCTTATACTTACTTACTTACTTTTCAAACCCGCTTATCCGTTAGGGTCGCGGGGGCAGCAGCCCTATGGAGGATTTCCAGCGATCGC
Source organism: Rhysida immarginata (assembly GCA_023313115.1). NCBI lineage: Eukaryota > Metazoa > Arthropoda > Chilopoda > Scolopendromorpha > Scolopendridae > Rhysida > Rhysida immarginata. Next base: position 510,007 of record JAHWFO010029581.1, read on the forward strand.
GATCTTCCGCCATCAGGTGCATATCCTCCCTGGTAAATACCCAAGCGACTCGAACCCAGATTCTCCATGTAGTCTAGCCACCTGGTTCTAGGCCGACCCCTTGGTCTCTTACCCAACGGCTTGGAAAATAACTGCCTAGGAAGACCAGTTTGCGGCATCCGTATCACGTGGCCATACCAGCGCAACTGAGATCTCTCAATGCGGAGAAGTAGCGGCTCAACACCTAAAGACTCCTTTATTGTGCTGCTGTGCACTCTATCTAGTAGGGTAACACCTGCCACACCTCTCAGAAATCTCATTTCGGCCGCTTGTACCCGCGATCGCACTCTTTTGGTCATTACCCAAGCCTCATGACCATAGGTGAGAATGGGGACAAAGATAGATTTGAAGACAGAGAGCTTGGCTTTGTTACCCAGCTCGCGTTTCGTTATCACGGATCGCCACAGTTCGCGTCTGACACAGCTTGCTGCACCGATCCGAGCATCCAATTCTTATATTATTTTCCTTGTGCGTGCGTTGCTGAGGGTACGACAATTGCCAAACAACGTTGCTACGGGTAAAGTAATACAATAAATTATGGCTACAAATGTTATTTTATTCTGGTCAGTAGGGGGGGGGGGGGGTTCTAGAAATTAAGGCGTCGACTACTAAGGTCATTTTGTGTCTTTTACACAAGTTATATCTGTACGCAGCCCGGGACAAACAAACATCCATGCCCACGGCGGGATTCGAACGCACGGCCAGGCGGACTCGAGAACTAGAAAGTCTACGCCCTACCCCTCTCGGTCACCTGACCGGCCCTGGTCAGTAGGAAATGTGAAAAGGATAATGATGAACTTTTATTGCCAGCTGAAATGTTGCAGGAAACATCCAAGGAATTCGAAGCAGTTGCAAAGTCTTCTTGTGATTCACAAATTAACTCGGATTCAATAACTCTAGACATTAAAAATCCAAATTTATTTGAAACAAATCGGCTGTATACGTTGCAGGCTTTTTAGCCAAATAAATTCTTCAAAAAATTGAATGCATTGACTGTAAGAACATTTTAGTTAGTGATAAAAGTTTATCGGATTCTTCCAACGGTTAAAGATTTTATAACCATATTTAATGCAATTGATTTTTATTACTATTTTTTTTTTTTTTTTTAATAAAAATATGTTCAATATCTTTTCCACTGTCTAATTTTTTTGTGATATCTGCTTTTAAATCACTTTTAAAAAGTAAGTGAATAAAAGTCATATTAAAATAAACATTCGTTTTCTTGGTAAAGTATATTGATAGAATGAAAAAAAATTAAAGATTTTATTATAAAATTAAATAATGTTATGGAATAAAATAATTATACTTCCAATATAATAAACCGTTTCAGAAAATAAATGAACAATTTAATTTAGTATTTATAAACTAAAAAAAATTCAATGAATGCAGTTTACAGCTGCCAATTTAGTAAAAATTATAGGTATAGCCATAGTTATTAGAAGTTAGTATAATAACTTCTAATAACCATGGTATAGCAAAGCATTTGCTGCCCACTTTGACATGAGTTCCCACCAGGCTGTGGCGGCGCTAGTGTCTACAGAACTTGCACTAAAACAAAATCACTTCTACTCCTTGATTTTGACTAAATCAAGTAGAGCTTTCCTTCTTTTCCTTTTACGATCTTTGCCCTGGGCACCAGTGAGAAATTTAATAGTGATGTCTTTGTTAAGGAGACCGATTATGGCATTGACTATAAGGCCGACCTGAGATAGTAATTCGCTCTCGACAAAGATTTGAGTAAAGATGATAAGGCAGATTTGGAATCTGATATGATAAGGTGCTCCGTAGTTTGTGAGAATTCCAAATTAATGTGGTGGATGGCTTTGAAAAAGGCCCATGCTTCCGCTGTAAAGGATGCACAAGTTTGATTCATTCTACAGCAGAATGCTATTTCTCCAGACGATATTCCAATGCCTGACACCTTTGTTTTGGGGTCAAGAGAAGAGTCAGTATACCATTTCCTGTATGAGGCGTATTGCTTATAAATTTTAATGCTATACAAAGTAGAAATGATTTGGGGCTTGGTTTTCTTGGAGATTTCGGGGATGTCTACGCACTGCAGTGGGACCCAAGGAAATTAGAATAACAGGTAGGTCCAGTTTGTCAGAAGTGCTTAATGCGCATGCTTATTGTGACGTCACTGGATGACTTATAGCTTTACTTCTGGCAGTTTGTGGTAGCCATTATTCTGGTCACAAAAGAAAACGTTTTCACGTAAAAAACTAAACTCTTACGTTGTATTTCTGAAGAAACGTTTATTTTATAAATTAATATTTCCTAATGCCTGCATAAATAAAATTATTATGAAATAATATCGAAATTATTATCTCTGTCTCTTAACTGCCAACGGTTCCGACGAATCAATTTCGAAATCTTAACGAGGAATGATAACTAGGCCTAATGATAACGAGAAATACGTTATCGTCCTTGTCTCTGTGTTCGCTTAACTATCCGCACATCGCGCGATGACTGATCATGAGACCAAGGTAAATGATTTTATATTTTAAAGACACCCCCCCCCTTCTAACGAACTGATATATACCCCTTTTTCTATTTAGTCACAATAAATTTCACATACCTTGGTCGCATGATTAGTCATCGAGCGATGTGCGGATAGTTAACATTAACCCTGTGTTCACATTAAAAGATAATACGTAAGTACATTTTACAATAATTATAAATTACGTAAGTCCCTCCTTATAATGGCCTTATTATTTAATTAAAATACAACCTCTGACAATTAAGTTCGGTGAATGAGTTCACACAACAAAATGTAAAACAGATAGAGCCACATTTACTTTATTGTCCTTCGAAATAATCACCCTGGAAGGCAATACACTTTTGGGTCGGGTTATAAGTCCTGGAAGCTCCTTAGGGATGGCTTTAAGTTCACGTGTCACATTTGCTTGAATGTCTGGAATGTTCGCAAATCTGTGTCCCTTTAAGGCCCGTTTCAGGCGTGGGAACAAGAAAAAGTCTGCTGGTGCCAAGTCTGGTGAATAAGGTGGATGAGTTTTGAATACGACCCCTTTGTTGGCCAGAAACTGTTGCACGATTACGGCAGTGTTCCTCTTTAATCCATTATTCACAGTTACGTGCGCACGCTACACCTTCAACTGAAGAAACGAGCATCTGCTAAACCAGGGGTGACCAACCTTTTTTTGTCTCGGGCCAAGATAAATTTCTGAAGGTTTTCAGGGGGCCAACAATTTGTAATTCAAATACATTCAAATATTTTAGGAAGCGTTAACCACGTACAATCTTACTTGTTAATAAATTTTACGGTAAATAGTTAATTTCGCGGGCCGCATAAATTCCTTTGGAGGGCCGCATTTGGCCCGCGGGCCGCAGGTTGGTCACCCCTGTGCTAAACCATTGCACGCACAGACGTGACCTGTCTGAACTTGCTTAAACAATGACTGGGCTTATATTCATATGCATTGTTACTCGCGTAAAGCTCGCACAGATTAGGGTGTGACGTCATTCACCGAACTTATTGTCAGAGGTTGTATATAGTATAAAGGATGAGAATTGTGAAGGAAATGAACGAGTCGTCAAGTGTCGCTATCGCACGACTGCTTTCATTGCCGCCATGTTTTAGTTTCTGTTGAGGTTTCGATTTAACGGGTATTGGTTTCGATGTCATCCAGTGACGTCAAAATACGCTTGCGCAGTAAGGCAATTTTTACCACTTCCGGCAAACTGACCCCCACCTTGTTCTAGATCACCTTGAGTGGGACCAGTCTTTCATAAAGAAAACCGGGAAAGGAATAATTGAGTAAGATTGGAGTAGAAGTTGTTGCATATCGAATTTGATCAGATTCTCTTGGGCAAGTTGTCTAATTTTGTTTGAATTAAAGATTTGTTCTACCAAATCGAGCATTGGTAGGTGTTGAAATTGTGCGTTTTGCAGCTGTGCTAGTCTGCGAATGAATTTGACAAAGGCCGCATCCCATCTGAATCCTGTATGGGGGAGGGAGCAGTTGCTGCAAGAGTATAGTAAGGTGCGTCCCCTAATGATAGAACCACCCTTGATTACTGCTGTTAACGTTAATACAATTAAAAAACAAAAGGGAACAAATTTTCTTAAGAATGTCCGTTGATTATAATGAACAATAGTCAAAAAATAAAAAAACGTCGCATTGTTGTGTACAGGGGAAAAATCGTTTTTGCACTGTCCCAAAAGAATAGAACCACCCCGATCTTATGTGATAAACTCGTCTAAACACTAAAGAGTCAAACTTACTTTTACGCAAATCACAATAAAGTTCCTCTGAATCATTTGTACACTTGTTATTGTTGCAGATTAGTTTGCTTTGTCACTTTTAAAATGGGACGTGGTAAAGCTTTGACTGAATTCGAGAAAGGGCAAATTACAGAATTGTACCGTGCCAAACAATCGTTTAGAGCAATAGGTCGTCAACTGAAGCGTTCTCATCACGTCATTATGAATTTCACCAAGTTTGGTGAAAAGTACGGTGAGAAAAAGCCTAATATTGGTAGACCGCAAGTTTTGTCTCAACGGCAGAAAAGACAAGTTATCAGAACAATGAGCAATTCTACGAGCAGTCGCATCTCTTCCAGACATATCAGTATCTAAGTCATAGGGTTGTAAAAGCCTCCGGGCACTTACAATCTAAGAAAATGAAACCGCACCACCACTGAACAAGGTCACAGTGGGCAAAATATCACATGAGTTGGGACAAGCAATGGAGAAATAAATATTGTGTGGAGTGATGAGAAAAAATTAATCTGGACGGGCCAGATGGATGGACATCTTACTGGCATGATTTAAGAAAGGAAGAACGTTTCATGTCTAAGAGACAACAAACTGGTGGGAGTGTGATGGTGTGGGGAAGTTTTGGCTGGGGTGGAAAAACCAACTTGGCATTTGTGTCTGGCAGATTAAAGGCAGCAAATTACCAAGCGATGCTGGATACTTACCTACTGCCATTTGCTGAGAAATTGGGAGGTCCATTCTTCCAATTTCAACAAGATAATGCCCCTATCCACAATGCTATATCAACGTGGGAGTGGTTTTTATCAAACGGCGTCAGTGTTATGGACTGGCCAGCATGCTCCCCGGACCTCAATCCAATGGAGAATGTTTGGAAGGAACGTGTACCACGATGGTCGTCAATTTGCCGGTGTTGAAGCTTTGAAATGTCAGATTGTACAATCATGGGAAGAAATCCAAGATGATCAGTTGCAAAGTTGATTGAATCAATGAAAAACAGAGTATTTAAGATGATTTCCAAGCACGGTGGCTTTATTGGATATTAGACCATCAAATAAAATATTTAATATATGTTATTTGTTCTGTTTATTTTTTCATTTTTGGACAAGTGGTTCTATCCTTTTGGGACAGTGCAAAACGTTTTTTCCCCTATGCGCAACAATGCGACGTTTTTTATTATTAATAAACGGACATTATGACAAAAAATTTGTTCCCTTTTGTTTTTTAATTGTACTAACGTTAACAGCACTAATCAAGGGTGGTTCTATCATTATGGGGCGCACCTTATATCTATTGGAGTGCTTTATAGGGCTGATGGGGATCGTCTAAGGATTGAGCGTTCTATTGTCCGAATTGGGAAGGCTCGAGACTGAGGTCAATAGTAGCATATGGGTTGGATAAGTTTTGTATGAGTGCTGTGAAGAGGGCCTGTGATATCCTTGAGTTAGGTCCCGAGTTATATTTAGAGATGCGGGTGAATAACCACCAGTATTTAATTAATTTAGTACGGATCTTTTGAATAAGAGATCAAGTTAAGCAGGGCCAGCGCTAAGAGGGTGCGGGGCCTTGGGCAAACTGAATTTTGCGGGGTCGTTGACGTAGAATGGGAAGCGACGCTCCTAACTGTTCCAATACTAATTCGTTGAAATGAAAACAGCGCCATTCGTCTGCAGTGCCTGGGGTGTAAAACTCCTCCGAGGCTGGCACCCCCCTCCCCTTTTTTCTCAGCTCCTCAGTTCTTCACTGATGCTCGGTGCTCACGCGTTGTTTCAAAGTCCTGCCTTCGGTTTCGGAGGGTAGTGAATATTGCTTTTTTTTGTTCTTTTATTAAACAGAGAGGACTAAAAAACGAAACTTTTTTTTTTTTTATTCTTGTTTGTTTTTTTTACTAGCTATTTCTTTTTATTTTTCTTTCGTTTTTCAATTTTGACTTAAGATTTTATCAATCAAGTGTAAAATTAATTTGGAAAAACAAAATAAAAATGAATGGTTAATATGATGATGTGGTAATATAATAATAGAAAGAACGTGTATACAATGACATTGTTATTTATTTTACCCATTACACGCAGTCGCAATAACTTAGAAAAAAACGATTACAGTCAAATAAAACAATTTTATTACATATTTAATGAAAACAATAAATCAAATTCATTACCAAATTAATGTCAACATATAATTTTGAAGAACATTAATAATAAAAATAATACAATTCACTACTAAATTATCAGTCTTTTATTTGCTGCCAGGTCCCATGTAGTCAGTTGGCCTGAAATGGGCCCTGCATAGGCGATAACTATTATACAGTTGATATTTCTTGCTTCTGAAATATTAAATGGAAACAAAAAAAAATTCTCAAATCACAAGCAATCTTTACAAAAGATTAGGTTTTACTGGATATATTGTGTAAAATCTCTATCGAATAAATCTCTATCTTTCTCTCTACTTAACTGTTATTTTCTAGGCGATCTCCTACATTTTAAAAAGCTTAGTCAATTAATAATTTATTTATTTTAATTTCAGTATCAGCACTTCTTAGAGATAAATTGCTGCATTTCAGGCAAATAACAAAACTTAAAAATATCAATTAAATATTAAAATAAAGCTAAAGCATAGAATATTAATTTCTTTACTGAACTAACAGCAAGAACAAGCAACTTCAAGAAATATAAAGTGAGATTTGAGTAGTTAACAAAAAATACGCACAAAATATTAATGATAAATAATTAATGCTCGTGATGTTATGGTTAACAGGGCCGTACCCAGGGGGGGGGGGGGGCGGGGGGGGCGGCAGCCCACCCCGAAATTGGCCACCATGTCAACTAAATCTGTTACGTGGGGGACCCCCCTCCACAAACAGGATTCGGCCAACCCCCACCCCCCCCCCCGAAAAAAATTTCTGGGTACAGCCCTGATGGTTAATTAACTATTAATTAATGGTAATTAATAGAAAATATA
>JAHWFO010029581.1:517340-531076 GCA_023313115.1 Rhysida immarginata
ATTTCCCAACTACCATTTTATCCTCAATTTTCTAAAAAATATTAGCGATATTGCTGTATATTTTTCGCGTTGTATACGCACTTCGCTATGATGGAAATTAATCCTCTTGATACGGATAAAATAAGTTACATCTTACGGCTTAATATGCCACAATTTGTACAGAAAAAGTGTTGGAATCTTCAAAACATAACGCAACATAATGCTCAGAGATAAGACGAGTGTAGTATAATACAATGCAAAGTAGTAAACACTCACCTGTTTTCATCATTAGGAATCCGAAGAAATGAAACTCCTGGTGTTTTTGATGTGTTTTTGCAATTTTTTGCTATGCAATATTTTCCTATTGATGACATCTCACCAAAAAATAGCAAAGCCTTAAAAAGGCGATGAGTCCGTGTAAACGTCCGTTAACAGTTTGCGAGAGGTCAAGTGGGAATCAAATAAAAGTTTTAGTTTCGATATAAATCGAAACAATAACATTGCTCAGTTTACACCCCGACCGTGCGGCGCCGCTAGCTGCATTTTGATTACATCAAAAGCGTTCATTGTCGCTTCCCCTCCTCCCTCTTCCCTGGACGTAGTACCCCACAGATAAAATATTAAGACACATCATACTAGATCTTACTGGACGTAATCATGGGACGCATCATACGGATATTTATTCAATCCTTTAGTTTCCGAAATTTCTATTTTTTTCCTATAGCAGTTAATTGCCCTGACCCAAATTACTCATCGCGGCTCCATTGTTGCCAGTCTCAAGGTTGTCAAAAACTAATACGAGAGAACAAAGCTGAATGAACTATACGCTCTCAAGGAGATTGCATAATGCAAAAAAGATTAATTTACAGACTAATCAAGGAGCTAATTAAATAGAAAAACTTTGAAAGCTCCTATCATAACAGCATTAAACGTAAAACTGAGATAGATAGAAAGATTGCAATGATAAACAACGAAATTCGGGTTCATGAGAAAAAAATACTTTATTTTACAAGAGACAGAGAGAGAAACAATTTATTGTAATGCTACAGCATTGTAATCCGGAGACAGGCAAAGCACAAGCAAAAAATGCAGATAAGTAAAATCTGAAAATTCAAACTCGGTTGGAAATCCAAAACTAAGAAGCGAAATTCCACAAATGGGTGAAAAAGTCGGAATTCCATTCCCAAGAAATGAACCCTACTCTCCCCGCTTCTTCACCAACGACTGAGGCTCCGTTGACTCATCGGCTTGGGTGTTCCATCAACTGTTATGCTGTAGTGAGTGTTACAAGTATAGTGGCTAGAATAGATTTTTCCTCAGAAATGGAATTTTCGTTTAGTCCCTTGAAGGCTGAACAAAAGGTTAAAGTCTCTATGTATTGTATATAATCCCCTGATAATCCCTTTTCGTCTCCTTTACATGCTTCCAGAGGGCTTCCCAGACAGACAGACCATTTGATTATCTTATAATTCCGAACTTTGTGTTGATTGAATTAAGAACTATGAGTAGGCACAGCTTAGCTTAGCTATATTAATTATAATATTATAAGGGCTATGCATGGGGCCTTGGGCTGTCGCCCTCTTTGCCACCCCCTAGTGCCGGCCCTGCTCAGATGAGTGTTTCTGCCTAATTGGTGGTAGCTTAGCGGACATTATCTTGTTTATACAAGTCATCATTTGCAATGGTGAAAGTGATCAACCAGCATGTCTTGGTATTATGCAGCATTTAAAGACTTTGGCTGACACATTCAAGGACGTAATAGCTTCACAAACCATCACGTCCTCTCTGAAGTGTGCTGACATGGAGGGATAGAGGCATAGGCGCGGGCAGTCTACTACCATGCATCCACTCTACTGTCAGCTTGGAACAAGTGAAAATACGGGATTCAACTGACCCCATAAAGCATCACTTTGCAGAGTTTAGATTTGATATTATCTACACCAGGAAAGGTGCAATGTTAGTAGAAAGGACACTGATCGGGGAGTGAAGGAATGTGGAGGGGGTGATTTCTCAAAAGATCAAAGGATGCTGACACTTTTTCTTTTGTTCTCAGCCTGCTCTGGAATGCACTAAGGTCCCCTGGGACCCTATCCCTCGATTTCTGTCCTGGGGCTATTTGGTAGGATGTGTCTCTGCTTTTCTAAGGCATTACCTTTTTTGGTCATACTCTGGCTCTCTGGTGTGATTTTTTGGGGTTTGCCCTTTTGGGTGTGGTCCTTGTTTTGGGTGTTGGAACTCTGTTTTGGGTGTTGGCCCCTCTGTTTGGGTGTTGGTCCTCTGTTTTGGGTGTTGGTCCTCTGTTTTGGGTGTGATCCTTTTTGGGTGTGTCCTTTGTTTTGGGTGGTGTCCTTGTTTCGGATGTGGTACCTGTTTTGGGTGTTGGTCCTTGTTTTGGGCATGGTCCTTTTTTGGGTGTAGTCCTGTTTAGGGTGTGGCCCTGTTTTTGGGTGTGGTCATTTTTGGTCTTTTGGGTGTGGTTTAACTTATCTTTGATTTTGAGGTTCATTTTTGATTACTTTTTGATCAGGGTTCCAATTGTGGTGAGGTCACACATCTGGCTGATGATATTTTCTTGATTAATCACGTGATGACAACCATGTTGAGGTGGCCTAAGGCTGAAAATAAAATTAATTTCCTAATTCTTGGTTGTACGCCTGGTGCTGGTGCTGAGTGGACTTCAGTTAATGGGCTTAGTGTTTCCCAACATTCAGGGAACCTGTCCTTAGGTCCAGCCTTGTGAAGCGTCCCCTGACCCTTCGGCTGGTCTCCGGTTAGCCTTGTGAGCCTGTTTGATGTGGAACCGTTTCCCCTTGGAGAGACCTTCAATTTCAAATCCTTGTTGTTTCAGTTTAGATCCTACGTTCACACCGTAGACACGTAACTATAAAGCTATTGATCGATATCTGCATAAACACCCACGGTCTTTTTGCTCTTTGAAATTTCTTTAATGATGGCAATGGAGCGATCTTCGCCCATCATGCAGAAAGGGCCGTTGTTTCGTCTTTGTAGTGCTGGTATATTATTGTTGTTGATTACACTGCATTGTATGAACGGATATGAGGAAATTTTAAAAATAATGTATTACATTGATAATAACACCAGTACACAAACGGATAATTATCCTCGAAATAAATCATTTGTAGGAGGTGTTTAAAATGTGGTGAGGTACAAGTTTATTTGGTGATATTTCACGTAAGATAAAACGACTTAGCGATAAATATTAGCATCGCTAAAACCGTCTGCAAAGAAATTCCGCGATCGTAAAAATCGACTGCGGTGAAATTCCGCAATCGCAAAAACCGTCTTTGGAGAAATTCCGCAATCGTAAAAACTGTCTATGGAGAAATTCGCATTCGCAAAAACTATCTACAGAGCATTTTTTCGTTGCAAAACCCTTCCACGTGACAATTCCGGCTTTGCACAAAACAACCTTACCTGTAATCCCTTTGTGATAAAACTGTTCATCAGACAATTTCACAGAGTTTGAATTACGTATGTTGTGGATTTTTGAAATAAAGTTCCTTCAAAAAGAGATTTGCGTCATTCAACATTCAACATAGTCTTTGTAAACTCTTGCAGGAATTTTCTCTGGCTCAGCCTTTTTTTCATCATGGAAATAAATGCAACTGTTAAATTTATGCAATACCTTTTCGGCTCTTGTTGCTGGTTGTTTGGGAAGTGGAATGTCTACATTAGTAGCTCAAATGTTAAAGTATAGAGCTGAAGTGATGGACCCGCCACCTACGGAAATAATTTACTGCTATGGAGCTTTAATCCCACCAGTTGTTAAAAATCTGAACCTACGTTTCATGCAGGTGTGCCAGATGAAAAGTTGATACACGAACGTATACCTGAGCAGGCTTTACTGATTTTAGACGATTTATTAAATGAAGTGAAAAATAACGAAATTGTTGAGAAAATCTACACGCGATACAGTCATCATCTCAATTTCTCTGTATTGTTAATAACTCAGAACCTCTTTGCTCATTCAAAAATCATCCGTACAATAAGTTTAAATACTCAGTTCATCTTTCTGCTAAAGTCACCTAGAGACGTAGGACAGATTCGCACCTTGGCATCGCAAACAGGTTACGGTCGTTTACTCATCAAAGCCTTTAAAGATGCCTCTCAGGAGCCCCATAGTTATTTACTACTTGATTTAACTCAGAGTTGCTCTGATGTTCTGAGATTGCGTAGTAAGATTTTTCCTCACGAAAGACCTATCGTGGTCTTTGCGGATAAAACACGGATTTAAAGACGGCGATCGTCATTTTTAAATTGACTCAATAGGGAGGTGATACAACAATGATTCCTCTGGTTGTGAAACATCGTCATTTTCTAGGAGCTTTGAAACACTCGACTCCCCAGCATAGGAAAGTATTAATGCAACATGCAACTCTTAATCAAGTTAAAGCTCTGCATGAGATCTGTCATAACATTCTACATCATAGAGTCGCCTGGACACCACCCATTAAGCAGCATCTGTGGAAAATAAAAGGTTTAGCCCATAAAAAAAATTTCATTAAGGGCCAAGAAAACTTATCTGAATCAACGTGGAAACGGATTCCTGTTGCCGCTTTTGCTAGGAAGTGTAGCTGCACCTATTTTGAATAAATTAATTAGTTAAGAACATGCAAAAGTACGTTTTACTACCTGCTCACGAATATCAAAGGTTCCTTCACGCTACAGTTCAGAACGTCCCTACGCTATCGCGACCCTCTGAACATAGCCAACCCAAGTCTGAACCGAGTGTGGTAAATGATGTTTAAAAAAAACATAATAAACAACTGGATTCTCAAATCAACGAGATTTTAAAAGCATCAATTTTGAATGTGCATCAAAAAATGGACCTTTATTTAAACACACTTCAAAAATATCTAAGAGCAAAGCATCGTGAAACCCGCACGAAACAAACAAGTCTTTCAACCCAACTGAATCTCAAACACCTTCAAGCCCGTCTTTAATGCCTCAAACGCCGTCACCACATATTCCCTTCAAGAGACACCTACTTATTTATATCCACAACAGCTCATCTATTCGCCCGATTTTCGCATGTCTACAGGCTTAAAAAAACAACCCAGGATGATGACGATATCGCAATGATTAGCGGACCCGACGAGGCCTACGACGAGGTCAGACAACCCGGAAACGTAGTGAGTTTGCCTGTTGAGCAGACCTCCCCACGTACGCGCTTCATCGAGACACTACGAAGAAGGTCTGATGTTATCACATGGCATAAAAAAGGAACTGTGTCAATCGGTGAGAAATCAATACGAGGATCGAACATTAATAGTTTAATACAAGACGTATTATCACCCAACCCCAACCTGAAGAAACCTTTACCCGGGCGGGCACTGTTTACCAACGTGATACATCATATCAATATCCCTGAAGAATTAATTGTGAATCCTGTGTACTTGTCTGCGCACGCATCTGACACGTCAAAGCTCGCTTGGCTGCATTATGATAAATAACAATTTAACGTAAAAATTAGCTTGTATTGCAATGATAAAATTTATTTTAATGTCTGTAAAATTTTGAATAAAAATGTAATTAAATGCATGAAAACCGTTGATTGTGTAATTTATTTATTTAGTTATTTATTTATTAGCGATTAAAAGTAACCACAAACAAACACAAATTCAATCTGAATTTGAAAAATTTATTTGAACAAATGTATATACAGAAATTGAATAAAACAAATAATAATAATAATAATTAGAATAATTAAACAGAGTAATTTAAAGGTTTGCAGCATTGGTTCCATTTGGACTTTTGACAGGTATTAAATTCAGAGTTGCTAGTATATTCGTCTTGAATGATTTCGCATTTCACGAGTAAGTCGTTTAAAAACAGTTCATTTTGTTGTTCAAGATGTCTGCCGTAGAATAACCCCTGGCTGCTAATTTCAGGTAATGTAGACAGTGATGACCGCAGGTGTCAGACATCTGATGTTGCACTATTCTCGTGTTGTAGATCCATTTTTCCGCGTGCATAAACATGAACGGTTGGAATTGTGGTTGAGGAAACATTCCAAAAGAATCAAAGATGTATGCTGGTTTGCTGGACGGTATAAAAAAAGCCACCCAGTGTGAACCTGGCTTACTGGAATCATCCGTATTAGCAATGAGTAAAGATGGGTGAACAAGTTTGAGCTGAAGTACCAAATCCGACGGGAAAACACCTCTTGCCATAGTACATGTGAATGGATCTCTCTCAAGGGCCCTCTATAGCTCTTGCGTATCCATCAACCTTAATTCGTGAAATCGAAGCTCACGGTTCTGTCTTTATTGATTTTCAGGAGATTCTGATATTGACAATAAGCAATCAGGTTCACCGAATTAGCTAAAGGCTCGGAAAACTGTACTTCAACGCTTAACGTACTGTTACGTATAAGGTTATATCTATCTGTATAATAATTCCTGTCCCCCGAAAGATCAAAGGCCATAAATGTGTAACCGGAACCGTAATCGAACTGGCTGATGTCTACATCTGTCTTCTTTCCAAATCCCAAGTGCCTTCATGGAATGAACAAACTCTCTCAAGTATGCCCCAGAGGAAAAATTCGGCGTCAGAGGGTTTAGAGGAATTGCATGAGTATCCAATGAGAGGGAGAAGAAAGATAGATTGAAATGTTGAATGGGTTCGAAGTAAAAGAACCATTCTGGGCTTCACTCGTTTTTTGTAAATGCAAAAATCAATCGGGAAGGAATCTGACCAGTAATTAAGTTCTGTATGACGTGATTTCTAGTTCCAGTAGCAATACTCACTGACCTCGTTTCAACACGTCCGATAGAGTAAAACGCGTTAGTGGTTTGCAGAGTCTTTGCATGTGCTAATAGTGTGGCTGTGTTAACTTTAACTCTCTCAACCATCAGCGTTGCTTTTCGGATTGTAATCTGGTAATTTGGATTAGCTACATCAGACATCAGAGCAAAGGAGGGTTTACTTCTGTAAAGCCTCAGACGAAAATCCGTAGAGTTTAGCAGCAATCGACACTGAGGAAAGATGTCTAAATGGAGAGGTCCTTCCATGTAGTAAACGCCGTTTCGTGCGAGTTTTTTACGTAACTTAAACCTGTTGTTTGTATCGTTGGCACTGTCCATTTTACCGCACGTGTCTTTACAATATCCAGCTGTTGTGAGCTGACTTTGTTTAGAAGTCTGACCATAGTTCAGAAGAGTTCGAAATAAGCTCTGTATGGATAAAGTTATTACTATGACTAACTAATGTATCACCTAGATAACAATCGACTTGTGAGAATAGCGAATGTAAGAAAAGGTTCACAGGACCTGTTTTATCACCAGCTGGTAGCTGTCCATCTCCTTTGTTGATAACGACTTCTAAGCTTAATGTAGTTTGATCGAGATCCGTGTAAAAATCTGCCAAACCAGGTATGTAGAATTCAATAGGTCCGTCTTGGCTGATGATGGCTGCTGGTTGGTATCCTGTGATGTGTCGTTTTTCCTTTGACCGCTCGTGTGGGGAATAGAAAAAATGTCGAGATCATTGTTGAGACATTCAGTGCTCAGCTGGTGTATCATTGATGGCTTGATTACGTATGTACGCGTATTAGGCGAAAACTGATGATAAAGGTCGTATGTTTAAATTTGGATTAGAACGTAATTTTGTAGGTCTTTTTGTTGACTTCTTCTGTTTTTTCCTCTTCTTCTTTTGTTTCTTCTGCTTGTTCTTCAACTTTTTTGAACGCTGCACTCGCCATCTTCGATTGTATTCACTCGTCAGAAAGGACTCCAAGCTGTTGCCTCTGGGTCTTTTTACATGTGAATGAGTAGGAAATGTTGAATTTCGTCTTTTAACACGCCGTCTGCCGCTCTGAACTCTAGCACCCATTTCCTGAAGGGTCCTGCCTCCAGCCTTCTTCATTCGTGATGACAGCGACTGTTTGAGATTTTGACCATGTATCACATCATTAAAAACGGAAACACCACCCTTTAGGGTATGGCGACCGAGAATCTTACCCATGGATTTGAGTAAAGGTGTTGCAAAGCGAAACAGATTTGAAAATACTGAACCAATCCCATTGGCCCTCTGGAAAACCGAGCCTCTAAACACTGGTAAGCCATTCCCTCTCTGGTTTAAATAGTAACGCAAAATTTCTTTTTGGTTTGGATGATAGGGGATATGCATCTTGAAGTAATTGAGGAGGAGAGAAAAGAAATCAACCTCGCACTACAGTTGTTTCTTACGAAAATGTAATTTCACTACAGTTTTGTCAGTTAAAAACGAGAGCAAATCCCCATGGTCTGAATGAACCGCGATTTCAATCGTGTCTATGACGTTTTTATTTAAGGGAAAGTAGTCGGGTGAATGAAAAGCCTGATAAACCACTTCTCGTCTGGCATGTGAAACTGGAATAATTCGTAGGAGCGGTGAGAATGTGTTACCCACAAATTGCGGCTGTATGATGTCTGTATATAGATAATAACCATGTACGCCTCGTGTAAGATCTATTGGGGTTGAACCCTCACCAATAACGAGTTCCAAGTTGGAAAGTTCAGCTTGTAAACCCAATGTGTAACATAGACCCTCGCTAAAACTAATATAGCGACCTTCTGTGCATTTGAAATGAAAACATTTGTTAGGCGCGAGATTGATTTTGTAAAAAGCCTGTTCTTTCAATGGAATCAACTTAACGAGCGCATCAACAACGTCACTACGACTATCATAATACCCTTCGGGAATTTTTAAGATGCACTGTTCTGGAGTGTCGGGTGGATCAAAAATAACACAACTGATAAACCCGTCATCTGTGTCATTTAAGGGCATAGTAATAGGTGTTTTCAGTTTCTTGTTCAGAAACCTGTCAGGTATAAATCCAATGTTGACAGCTACTGGGAATTCAATGAACCGTGTTGGGGACCCCGTAAACAATACAAAATCATTAACCATCTTTGTCTCGATACTTGCCGTTCTAAAACTATCTTTTAGAAAATCAATAGCTGCTACCCTACTTTGCAGTTTGGTACTCTTAAATTCAACAATTTTTTGGTACAGGGGAGCCGACTTGGGATACCTTAACATAACAGAAAAATCGGATACCCACTTAAATGGCAAGTTGTAATCCGGAGTTAGAGAAAAACGTTCCTTGTAGAATGTATTTGGCGAAACATTGAACACCTTACAGAATTTAGGAGTGTTAAATCGAATCCCGATATTCAGAGGCAAACTCATGGTGACGTGTTGGTCTAAAGAAGTGTTATGGTAAGAGAACATCTTTCAAATAGGCTTGTAACACCAATTCAACTTCGATTATGAAAGACTGGAGTGTCGGAATTCTTACCGGTGAAACAATGTTGAAATCGACTTGTTCATCTATGAAATCATTCTTAAAACCTATTTCGAAAGTGTTGTTTACAGCCGTAACGTTCTTGAAGAGGGCTGGGAAATGTGTTTCCGTTAAACCAACCTCCCATCGCCCTTGGAAACAGCGTCCTTGGCAGTCGTGTAATAAAATGAGCTGTTGTATTGGTATGAATTTGCTCACCAGCAGATGAGCTTGATGGTAACGTAACATAAAAATCAGTGTCTTCATACATGGTGGTTGTTCACGAACCCAACTGCTGTCAATCGCAATTTGTCAAATGTTTAAAAGATCTACCTCTCGTACCCAGCTGTTCATGCTGTCTGGGTAACCTTGCCATTTCACAAAAGCTTCGCGAACACCGCGCCTCGTGCGCCAGCGAATAATCCGTTCAATGTTAAAAACTTCAGGCTTTTTGACCTTTTGTAACTCTTGATCGTAGAATACACCTGAGATCTTGCTGCCATCGTAATCTTTAATTTTATACACAACAGGTTTTCTATAAATGATTTTTGAAACCTCAAACACCTCCTCAGTCCAGTTCGGAAGATAGTCTTTATCAAATATGTTTTTCACTTTCGAAATACGTACGTAATCTCCAATTTGCAACCTGGGATTTGTTTGTGGTGCTGATGTATAATAACTCTGTTGTTTCAGCCATAGAGCTGGGGCATTTCGTTCACTGACATCAGCTGGTGCCATACCCAGGGCTCTGTGATTGCAGTTGTTGTAGCTTAACACGAGGTCTGGTAAGACGTCGATGTACCTGTGTTTGTTGGTAAATGTAAAAAACTTAAACATCCTCGTTTTTAACGTACGGTTGAATCGTTTGATCGTAACAGCTTTCAAATCTGATTCTGTGGCAAAGAAATCGATGTTGAGCTCTTTAAAATAGTCTTGAACGTGCTTGTTTAAAAACTCCTTCCCTTTATCGCTGTTCACTTTTACAGGAACGTTGGCATCTGTGAAAATTTTTTGAAAGGCCTTCTGAAGTTCGAGTCCCGACTTCGTTTTTAGGGGAATGACCCATGCATAGCGCGAGAAAACATCGATGCAGGTAACCAGAAATTTATATCCGTCGTTCTGTTTTAACAGAGTGGTTAGATCGACCAAATCTACTTGAAATTGCTCAAATGGAGCATATACACGCTTGCGATTACGCGGGTAATAATGCCGTACCGGTTTATGCAGTGTATAAGCTCTCACACCCCTTAACCATTCATGTGTCTCTTTTTCAGAATGATTTGTTTGTTTAGCTAAACCTTTCAAACCGCCAAATCCGGCTGGATTAGCGGGTTAGAAAATGCATCATCCATGACCAAAATTTAAATTAAGCTATTTAAAAAACACATCTGTATTTATTTATGAACCTGTATATGCGAGTTCAGCCTCTTTTAGCCAGCATTAGTCACTACTCAGATGCACACTTGTCAACTGAAACAATGTAGCAATTAGCTGAAAATTAAAAAATAAACAATACACCTTGAAGCAGAAGTAGTTTTATTTAGAAGAAACTGTAAAAGGGCTTGGAAAAATTTGGTGTTCACTTGTGAGACAAAATCACCTAAGTGGGTTTTGGTGAGTGTGCATCAGGACCTCCCAGCACCAGGGGTACAACCAAGAATTATGAAATTAACTTTATTTTCAGCCTTAGGCCACCTCAACATGGTTGTCATCACGTGATTAATCAAGAAAATATCATCAGCCAGATGTGTGACCTCACCCACAATTGGAAACCTGATCAAAAAGTAATCAAAAATGAACCTCAAAATCAAAGGTAAGTTAAACCACACCCAAAAGACCAAAAATGACCACACCCATAACAGGACTACACCCAAAAAAAAGGACCATACCCAAAACAAGGACACCACCCAAAACAAAGGACACACCCAAAACAGAGGACCAACACCCAAAACAGAGGACCAACACCCAAACAGAGAGGCCAACACCCAAAAGGGCAAACCCCCAAAAAACACACCAGAGGGCCAGAGAGAGTAAGACTAAAAAAGGTAATGCCTTAGGCCGTGTTCACTTTGGACGCTGTGAGTCCTGCGACAAAATTTCTATAGGACTCGAACAATGGATAACGGAGTTAATCCTTCTTTAGAATTTGATCACCCTTTTACCATTACTTCCTTGTTTATCAATCTTGTCATTTTACAATCTCAGAGAAAATAAATAAATAAATGTTAACTTAATAAATTTGTGGTCATTTTAAAAACTGTGAAACCCAATCTTGAAATAAAATTGATATCGAGAGAATATGTATTGAAAATTGTTTTTATAATTTTTTGGAATTTTTGGAAATATTACCTTCTTCACCCCTTCGTCTAAACAAGGAAGTAATGGTAAAAGGGTGACCGAATTCTAAAGAAGGATTAACTCCATTATCCATTGTTCGAGTCCTATAGAAATTTCGTCGCAGGACTCGACGCTTCCAAAGTGAAAAGGAGAGACACACCCTACCAAATAGCCCCGGGACACAAATCGAGGGAAAGGGTCCCAGGGGACCTTAGAGCATTCCAGAACAGGCTGAGAACAAAAGAAAAAGTGTCGGCATCCTTTGATCTTTTGAGAACCCCCTCCCCCCTCCACATTCCTTCACTCCCCGATCAGTGTCCTTTCTACTAATGTTCAATGGCTGCGTTCGGAGAACAGCCACTTTTCCCACTATTTTCACTTTGTTGTTCGAGAAACCACCACCAGTGAATTCACGGCGTTCAGGATTCCACCGAGAATTCACTTTTTCCTCGATTTCTTTCCACTTTTCTCTCTCGCCAAAAAACAGTGGAAAAAGTGAAAACGACGTACCATGCTGACGACCAATCAAATTTAGAGTAAAACTAAAACCAGATTGAGTTGCAAATGACAGCGATAGTATATTGCAAATTGTTGAAAAAGGTTTAAAAAATGCCTGACAAAGTAAATTATTAAATTATATAGTTTATTTAGATAAAAGAAATTAATATAGGCCTTTTTATGAACAAGATACGCTCAAAATTTATCTTCATTTTTCTAAATTAATTTTTTTCCATTTTAGTTTCGCACGATTAGTATTTCATTATTCCACCTTTTTTGTTTCATTTTATTTTATTTCTCATTAATTTGAAACGAATTTTCAATGAAAGAATTTTCCTTGTACTCCAAAACATAGCAGAGTATTTTCTTCTTCCTCTTCCTCACTGTGGGTGTCCCACATTTGCTCATTTAACTGACAGTTCATATGATTTTGAGAAAATAATATTCCAAAAGAAGCGATCTGCGAACTCACATTCTCCATATTGGGTTACTAGTCGAATCACCGAGAATTCACTGAGGCGTTCGAGACGTACGTGAATTCTCGACTTTTCTCGACTTTCCCGGAGAATTTTCTGATTCTCGAGAAATTCACCAGTGACTGTTCTCCGATGCACCCAATGATATGTAGTCAACAGCTATTTCCGTATCCTAGGGTCTGCTTACCGATTCTGCTACAGCCTCTAACACTGAGCTGATGTGATGTCCACTACCATTGCCTGGTCATCAATGGCGTGTGGTTGGCGGGTGCCATATTAACATACTCTAGGTGTTCCCTTGATACACTTGTCCAGGGCCGGATTTACATATAAGCTCCGGTTCCACTTTCTTGGCTTTAAGATAATGGGGCCCCAAAAAACATGGATTTAGCTTAAAGGCCCCCATTACCTTCAGTAACTTAGGGCCTAATCAAAATTAAATCCGGCCCTGCACTTGTCCTCAGGAGCTTGTAAGATTGCTAGCACTTGGGTGATAGAATGGCCCATCTGTCTTGTGCTAAGTATACATTCACAATCAAAGTCGCGAAGAAAATCATATTTATCCATGGATGGGATATACTACAAGATGAGTTTAAAGTCGCGCACATCAAAATTTAATGGGCCGTAATTCAGTGAACACGCATTGAGTTTCGATTTCCTCCCGGTAGATGACAGTGCAGATTGTTTCGAATTAGAATGCCTATTGTATAATAAGAGTGTGGCCTGGCCATGGATGGTGTTATTTTCTATTGGCTAAATGCTTCACGTGATTAAAATCCGCCATTACTTATCCAAGTTAAAATAGTCAGGAAGCGCATAAAATTTATTTAACTCTTTCAGAACGTTATAATTAGATATATAAAAATCAGATAATAAACTAAATACAACCTAATCTCAAACTGGGTTCATTTCCAGAATTATAAAAAAAATAATATTGAAATGTATACCATAATTTCGGACAGAGGGAGTATTTTATGGAATTATATATTTATTTATAAATAATAGTTATTAAGTAAAAATGAAAAATAAAATAATAATTAACAATTTTACAAAATAATTAATAAATTATAAGTAAAATCAAAATAAAACTATAAAATCAAATAAAAAGCTGACGTTTCGGATAGAGACTATCCTTTATCAAAGCAAAAAGGATAATA
>JAHWFO010029581.1:546076-565533 GCA_023313115.1 Rhysida immarginata
GGGGGGGAGGTTTACTTTCGCTTGTCTGTTCTCATTTCGATCTATCTATTTTTTGCTTTTTTCTTTATATTTTTATTAAAAAGCAATTAATTTACGAAAATTCTCATTTATAAATTCATTTATTTAAGGTAAATAAAATAAAATATACATATCAACAATAATTTGGATTATAATTAATGAACTGTATATTTTATTTTAGTTTATTTATAAAGGAGAATTTTCGTAAATTAATTGCTTTTTAATATAAATTATAAAAAAAAAACAAAACAACAACAACAAAAAAAAAACAAAACAGATACAGATCGAAATAAGAAGAGAGACAAGAGAAAGTAAGCTTAATATGGTCCGGTGAGTGATTATTTTACTCCATATCAAAGGTAATTTGATATAATCTGTATATTTTATTTTATTTACTTTAAAATTATAATTTATAGAGGAGAATTTTCCTAGTTAATTGGTTTAATATAATATCTTCCTCCTTTTTCATTTAAACTACTTTTTTTTTTAATTTATGTTTAAAAATAACTTTATTTATCATCAAATAACTTTTTATCAGATGGGCCGATTTAAATGATTATTTTTTTGTTTAATAGAGCAAGTTTTTCTGGTGGTTCCATAATAAATTCATCGAGATATCTTAGGTAGATATTAGAAAAAAATAAATGTTTGCGATTGATTCACATGCATTGCCTACGGCGATCAGCTGTTTCTTGCCAATCCCGGCATGGCGGCGCGAAGGCACCACTAGAGGGGAGGTCACTGCCAGTCTCTTATTTTCATTTGTCTCTGGTGAGGACGGTGAGACCAACCGGTTAGGCATAGCAGCACTAACTGGCGTTTCTGACCGCGTTAAAATGACGTCACAGTTTTCTCACCGGGATTTCTGACCGACCAAACGCTAAAGGCGCATTCGGTGGCATTCAGATCTGGCTCAGATCTGAGAGAACTGTCACGTGGTATCTGACTGCTTTTCTGAGCGTCTGAGTGACTGTTGCCGAACGCGCTTTTGTCTCAGAAAGAAATGGCTTTACCGACTTTACAAATATTGAGAAGAAACGGCGGTTTTACTAATTTTAGTGTACATGAAATAAAAATCTGCATCAAATGAACAACTCAGCATGATTAATATTCGATCGCGAGAAGAGTATACCATAAGGCCAGGGAGGAGAGGGTACACTGGGCATCGCCATGATTTGGCTCTCGTAGCTTACTTGATAGCTTCGCATCGCAGTGAGCGCCGCCATATTCTATCTGAGCACTCAGAAAAAGAAAAGCTTGCTGAGCGTCTGAGCTCAGAATCTGACAGATTCGTTGCGTGCCGAACACGTTTTCTTCTCAGGCGGAAGTACCAAAGTGCTCGCCGAACGCTGCTCTCTCAGATCTGAGTCAGATCTGAGCGCCGCCGAATGCGCCTTAACTCTTCTCACCGGTGAGAGTTTTTGACCTTAGCCATATATAGAGATGCTAGGAAATAAATTACAATTACAATTATTGTCGGCAGATGGCCATTTAACTTGTAAAGAACGACTTCCTGTTTCGAAAAACAAAAGTTGAATGATAATTTTATTCTATTTTTTCGTAAGTAGTTATCAAGGACGCTAAATAATAAAAATATTGTGGATTGCAAATTTCGATGTGTCTTTAAATTAATTAAAATAAATGGCAACCTATGTGGTTTATTAAAATCTTTCGGAATCCTCAGGTCCCATGTTGACGACTCCTGAATTATAAAGTGCAGTTTCAGTGTTTTAATTCAGATTTAAAATAAATAAGACAAATATTGAAAAAAATTATTTTACAGTTTAAAAATAAACAGTGGCCGTTATAATTATACGAAAAAAAACCCAATTGAAATGGATGTTCGATAATGAAGCAGGAAATGGTCATAACTGCTAATTATCTGCACTAACTATCTATTGCCTATTAACATAACCAGATTGTTTTTAATTAGAATTCATGATCGATATTTTAGCTATGAAAAACGAACTTGGAGACGTCCTAAACGAAGTAAACACCTGCTCTATTTCTTCTTATCACAGAGCAATGCATTAACAATTGAAACTCCCATCTCATGAACGAGATTTTACGAGATACTTTTGAGATTTCTTTTCCTTTGGAAACCATCAAGAGATGGCAGCAGTAGCTCTGCCATCTCCGTTTTCTTCTGCATCCATGGTGGCCCACATGAACTGTTTTACGTCGTGGTTGTCCCGGATATCTGACATCTGTTTAAAGGTTTCAGCTTAGAAATTCATTTTAGGTAAGACTAACGAAGTTGTGAAAGAGTGGCTTTGATCGATTGAAAAAATTCAAGTAAGGTGGATTTTTCAGACGCGACGAATTATTTCGTACTCTCAGTGCCGGTAGCATACTGGAATGCAAATCACGCGTTTGTATAATTGGAAGCAATTAGTGCTACAAGTAATATACTGAGTTTTTTTTTCATTCCATCTTCATTTGTAATTTAGAGATTTTCATCTAAGGAAATTAAAGAGTAGATACTACAGGTCTATCATTTAAAAGCCAACGGGCACTGGACGCAGAGATATTGAGATCTGATTGGATACAAGTGATACATGTAGGTATCCCTATACGCGAGAAATTAAGTATTCCATTTTAGTAGAGGGAATCGCATATAGATATTAAGAAAAAAAACAACAACAATTAATCCATATGACCATACTCTGACCTTTTTATATACATACTCTGTAGAGGTCAAATCTTTGCTTATGATCTGTTATAATCCCTAGATTACTGTTATGGCCCAAAAATGAGGATGAGAGGGGACATACTGATTTATGTAGCTATAAACTTCTAAATATCTTCTCCAAAACTTGATCACTGTGTTGAACTGCAGTGTGTATTACTTTTGCAGACAAGTAGAATATACTGTTAATAACCAGACAAAAGTCTTAAGACTGCCTTACATATAGCCCAGAATTCACACCAAAAGTTCGTGGGACTGGCAGTACAGGAAGGAACTTTAGCACAGACCAGAAAGTAAAATCTGCCACATGACACTAAATCTCCTAATGACTCTGATTCCAAATAGTGATCTCATTGCACAAACTTTTGGAATGGCTCTCGTAAATATTCAAGAAGCACTTTGACCATTTTATGTACTTGAACAAAATAGTCTCACCAATAAAATTTCCCGTTTTATCCTTTTCGGCTAACATGATAGATTTTGTCAATGAAAATATCCTATCCTTTTGAAATAGTATACAGAAGATTGATTACAGTATGTGGTGACGAAGCTGAAGAGCAATGCTAACTCTACAATCCTTTTTTCTACTATCGGTCATGCTCAATATGGCACCTTTAGATCTTAACTGTGTAAGTCTGTAGCAGAGTTTTAATTGCAGGAGGCGCACCCTGAAATATCATATCTAGTGCACCCCAGTCCTGTTCACTGGCTTCCAAAAAAATGAAGTCTGTAGATACCATAAATTTTTACCTTGCAAGACCGTTGTAAATTGCTCTGATTTTATTGCAAATAGTAAGTATATCCAACAGGGATGCCGTGGGCTAGGGGGCTTCTCAGAGCAAGCCAGCTCTAAAAGTTAAGCATCGCTTAGCATAGCTAGTAACTGAATGGGTGATCATTCAGTGAAGCAACTTCTTACTCTTCGCCCCGTGCTTCGGAGGGCACGTTAAGCCGTCAGTCCCGGATGCTACTACCACCACCTTGTATCATTCGTAAAAAGCTGGCAGAAGCTCAAAAATGCATCTCCCAACCTGAGACAGGCTGAATATTTATCCTTTATCCTTTTTATCCATGCTTCATCAAAGGTCACTACCCTCTTCCACTTGTCACCTGCTAAAAAACATTCTTACATTCATATATTTGGTCTTGCATTGCAGCATGTGACATGGGAGGAGATAGGCTGGCATTACCACAGAAGGTTGATTACGATCTTTGGTAACGCTTTATTGCATGAATGCTGCGGTTCACATGCATATTGTTTTTTCATATGAAAGCAGTAAATGTCATAAAAAATTGCTCTGAAAATCTGGCCTTACTGGGAAGGGTACATTACTGCCCTTTCCAACTTCAATTACAGCTATTCTGCATGTAAAATATAAAATTTCTGTGATTCTAAGAAAGGCATATCGGCAGTACTGACTGGAAAAGGAAAATCTGGGGAAGGGTTAATTTCAACTGGCCAGAAGTAGCAAAATTTCGAGTTTTCACAAGCTGAACGCCACAGGCTATTCGAAAGGTCAAGCAGCTTGCCCATTGTGAAAATCCACCAACCCAAAGAGGGATCGCAAACATTGTAGGAACTTAATAAAATAAATAAAATACTAAACGAAGATTTGCAGCTGGAAAAGCATCACTGGTCGCATTCACAAGCTCCTGCCACGACACGTTGCAGAAAGGAAGAGCCTCTACGAGGATAACCTCGCAGCAGAACGATGGAAGTACATCGTCACTTTGAAGCCTACATTTACCTTGACAATTGCAACTAACTTCATGTGGTTTTTCTACCGTCCACATGGAGAGAAATCATATCAAAAGTGGTCCAAGGAATGTAAGTAAAGTTTTTCCAAAAGATTTATGGTAATTGCGGGTTACTCGTACAACGGCAAGCTCACAATCAGAAGAATGGACAGGAAGGTTTTCTCAGTTCAATTTTCCACGAGTAAAATCCTCGCATTATATGGACAGGACAAAACCAAACTTTGGCAGCATTAAGACACAGCCTCCAGCCATACGTCTAAGTCAACTGTTCAAATTATTATTATTTGGTAGCACTCCGATGGGATATAAAGGAATAAAAGAGGACAAACTATACCTAATCATGATTTTCATGGCTTAAATAATAGCCTTTTAAAAGGTGTTTGTAGTGAATACAAGAGTCTTTATAATGGTGTGATGTATTGTCATATAATTTGAGATGCAGTGGTGAGGGTAATAGATTACTAAGAGATGTAGCTGTATGTGGAAAATGTCTGGAGGTAAAGGAAGACACGATGAGGAACTTCAATTTCGTAAAGGTGAATTAAATGGTATTAAGTACTCGAACTCGCCGATTTTGATACAAAAACCCTACCTGTAGCTTTCACCAAATTAAACACCCATGCAAAGCTATTTGATGCACTTAGCAAAATTTTCTGAGAAAAAATTGATAGTTGGTTATAATTGACTACACTTTTATAAATGTCCAAATTGTAACATATGATGGTAGCAAAATAAAATGATGATAGCAAGTTAGCAAATCGAAAATATATTTAGTAAATAAATTACACATATGTTAAAAAATAATTTACAAAGAGAGAAAAAAAAATTATCGAAGACTGGATTTGAACCCGTACCTGCAAAATAGAATTCTAGCGTTTTACCACTAGACCACCTGAACACGATAAAAACCTATGCTACAATTCAGGCATTTATAAAGTGTAAATCATCGAATGGCTTTGCGTGAGTGCTTAATTTGGTGAAAGCTACAAGTAGAATTTTTATTATCAAAATCAGTGAGTCCGAGTACTTGGGAGTCTCCTTGTTAGTATCGTTGTCAGAGTAAGGTTGTGCTGGACTCTGATGAATGATACCAACCTGAATGAGATAGTGGTCGAGTATAGGAAAACTTGAAAGTTGGGAACAGTATGAGCACAAAAGTCATGTGTGATCAATTATGGTTCAGAATTGGTAGATACTCGTGTTGGATTGGGAATTATCTGCTTTAGTCCAAGAATAGCAGTAGAAATTAATAGTGAACTTGAAGGTTAGGAGTAGGGTAAATTAGTCTCTGAAGATGTTAAAATCACTTGCATTTAATAACTGGATTCTGGCAGCACAGTTGTCCATAGGTACATACATAGGATTCGTCCATAGGAGGGGCGATATATAACAGTGATTGCAATCACATGTTATTGAGGAAACATTTAATGGTTAGGCTTTCCATTCCATCATCACTTTCAGAATTCAGATGTAAAGATTTGACAGTTTTACACATTAGTGCTAGAACACCGCCACCGTGGGTGGGAAGGTCAGGATGGTATAGGTTATATCTGGGAAATATGATAGTTTGATTTGGACATTCAGGCATGACCCATGTCTCTCTAATAATACATAGAGAAGCAGTAGTGGTACTTAATAACATCTGCAGTTTAAGTTTATTTAATACAGAATAAGCATTAAGGAATATGTGGTAATGGTGCTAGACGTAAAGTGGTGATTAGGCCGTGGAAGGCCTCCAATAAGTTCCACAGTCATGCCAATAATCTTGGCTAAAACTTAGATTAGAACCGTAGAAGGGTTTAATTGAAATGCCTGATGGCCACTCGTACACTCTTCAATAGTCATTTTAGTAATGCGAGCAAAGATGAACAGGAGGGGGGGGGGTACTTCATGCTCGGGTGATCTACCTGCCACATTCGATGATATGGATGCCGTGATCACGTAGTTGTGTGGCCAGATTTTCACATGACATCGTATCACTCACGTTGCCTATTCCAAGTCTAAGCGAACTTTGGTTCTTAATGGGTATAAACCATGTTCCCATGCCCCAGTTTTCTTCAGGGCTTAGCCTTATTGTCAACAAAATATCACTGGATTGGAATGGTAGATGGTTTATTAGTGAATTAGAGGTATGAGATAGATTGTCAGTAGTTGTAAATTCATTTATAAGATGTGGTTTGGACATTAGAAGTTGCTGATCGTTAACTACTTTTTTTATATTTGGACATTCTCAGAGACACCATATTTAAAGGAATCGTTTTATCATATTTGTAATGATATACAGTAAAACTTATCTATAACGATCACCCACGGGACCAAGGAAAAGTGATCGTTAAGCTCAGGTGCTTGTTATATATAGGTTGAATAAAAAAAATTACAAATCCTCAACATAATTAAAAACAATAATGTTTATTTCTTTATAAAAGAATCTAAGTTACTTTGTTTACACTTTCTTGTCCTAGTGAAAATTGATTCTTCAAAACATTTTTCGACCTCATCTAGTGCGTTTCCATAAAATCTAACCGGTCGCCAGTAGGTAACGTGGTTGAACTACTTTCTGTTTATGCTTTTTGGCAGCTTTAATGATGATTATTCTGAACTGAAATTTCATTATGGCGAATTATGATTAAAAACATTTGATTATCCAGACGGGTAAGAGTTGAATTTCTTGAATTTCATCCACAATTTTGATTGCGCTAGAGCAGGTAGAGCCGAGCCTTGGAGTATGCTCTCGCTGTGCGCGACCGGTCATATACACAATAAGTGCAGCAGTCGTTATTTTTAGACAGGATATTCGCAACCGCACTCAAACGGTTGCGACCGGTCGGACTTTATGGAAACGCCTCCAATGATTTTAGAGCAACATTTGCATCCCCGAAGACAGACCTGATCTAGTTAACACCATCAGTAGGCTAAAAGAGCCCGTTGTTGCATTTTTGTATTTCTTGACTCTAACGTAGCAATATAATTGGTACTTGGCTTAGCACCTGGTTGGTTCTTTACAGAGAAAAGTGTAGTTATGTAACTGGGAGTTAGGTTAGGGCCTGATTGATTGCGTTAAGTGGTCGTTATAGACAGGTTTTTTTAGTATAGGTTTAGATACGAAGGGGATTGAAAATGGCAGTAGCTGGTCGTTTTAGACAGGTGGTCATTACGCTAACAGATTTCTCATGTAACTTTCTGTAGGATCAAGCAAAAATGGTCGTTAAGCTCAGGTGGTTGTTAGCACGTTTTAGTTTCTAATCCTGTTTTAGCACGTTTTAGTTTTAGGCTTTTCAGAAATAATATAATGAATAGGGTTGGCTCTGATCAGCTTTCAACTAATGGAAGAATATTTTGGCTGGATTGATTATGTCGGCAGATGTATGAATATTTTTAATTTTTGAGACTAATGTTTCATTGGTAGTAGTCATTAACACACTTAGTTTTGTCAGCATACTATCCATTAATTCCTGAATCAATATTCGTGTGGAATCCATGACACAATTAATTGCAGTTATGATATTATTTCTATCATCGGAATGAATATTTTGGCTCGAGGCCATCGTTACAGATTCTTAATGTAATCATTTAGTTCATTAAATTGTGATGAATATTCACGTTGAGAATTGATTATTTGTCGCATGGCATTCATAAAATATTCTTTGATGTTGGACTCAAATGGCGATTCAGAGTTGTCAACATAGATGGAGTTTGTCTTCGAGGCTTCATGTTGCGAATTTCCTTGTTCTGTAGATTCGATGACTGTAGCTAGTTGTTGAAACTTACTCATGATTGCTTCTTTGTGGTTGCTGTTTTTTTTTAATATGTTGGTTCCAGATCGTTCAAGTACCATTTAGTGCAAGTCATCGATTATATCTGCTCAATTTTTAGTCGTTACACACTTATGTCCATTGTTGGCTACGTCGACTGCACTCTTGGTCGCCATCTTTATTTTGGATCTGGAAAACGAAACTGGAATTCACGTCATATACCCTTTCATGATATCCTTGTCAAGTTACCAGACCCATCCCTGATGGATTTCTGTGGATTTGGATTATTGAAACGCACGGTTAATCATAACGCTGAATTTAGCATAAATTACGCTAATACTTATTAGACACCATTTTGAAATGTTTAAGCATCCGGAAAGGCGCTAAATCTATTTCGTGGATTTCTTGTCTGGTCAAGTTAGAGTGTAAAATTCCCTATGAATGATGCAAATTTTAAGTTATAGTGCCCGGCACAAAAGAAAAAGGAAACTGGCGCATGTGTAAATGAATAAAACTCGTTCAACCAATCAGAAACGGACTGGAAACGAGGTATTACTTATACCTGGCATCAGTAGTAATAATGCCCTGATTACTGTTAGTTTCTGGTGGGTTGAACGAGTTTTATTCATTTACAAATGCGCCAGTTTCCTTTTTCTTTCGTGCCGGGCACTATAATTGACTAAGATGTAACATGTGATCACCATCATCAGAGCCAAGGTTTTTTTTCCACGTAAAAGCAGAGTGAAAGTAAACTGCTGACAGCATAGCTTGTAAGAGGCCCAGAGTAATGACAGACTTTTTTAATCAACGAAAAGTTTCATCCAATTCATCTTTGGTTACTAGCAGTAATTCAACGGGCATTGAAAGAGTAGAATTAAATATTATTAATGAACATGATTTTTTTTGAAAGAGTATGCTAAATAAATAAGAGGGGACTCATTAAATATTCTCCTTGAAGTAAACCCGGGAAACTAGGCCTTACTCTACACCATCCACCAACCATTGAGAATCTCTGAAAAGCCTACAAAGAGGAATGGAATAAATCACCCTTGCTGTTCTGCAGACATCCTTTCTACAGTGGAAGATACGGTGCAGGGCAATAGTCCACAACCAGGGTCACCAAGAAAGGGGTTTTCTTCGTAAACTTTCTCCTCCAAATAGTTACCATAAATTATAATCAACCTTCTGTATATAGGCCAACTAGGCCTAGGGTGCAACTAGCACCATCCATGGGAGGAGATTGTAAACATAGGATTTATGATGCTTTCTGAGGATGAGAGATCTTGTTGAAGAACCATGTTACTTGTTGCCTGGATTGGCCAAATGGCCAAGAGAGCTGGAGGCTATCCCATTCTCTAATCTGTTTGGTCATATGTTTGAATCCTGTTGCAGACCTGGATGGTTATATTTGTCCTATGATTCTATTGAACATATTAATCATGAGAATGGGCAGAAAGTAGTTGATGGACCTTAAATCCTAACAAACCAACCTACTGTTGCTTGGAACATTTAGAGCTCTGGATCATGGAATTTTCTCTAGTAACACTGCATTGAATTTTCTCAATGACCTCTGGAGTGTTTCTTGAGATAGATGTTTTTCTGGATGGACCTGGTGAGCAAAACACTTTCAAATCTTTGTTTTTGGTATGCCATAATAATAAAATTCCACACTGTACCTAACATAATTTGGGAATAACTAAATTGTGTGTCGGAAAGAGCTACAATATAGCCTTCCCAAAAACCTGCTAATTTTTTGGCAGCATTCTATCATCTGCTTTATATCTTCTTTCACTAAAACATCTTTTAGATGACACCTCTTACAGGCAAAACCCAATGGCTCTCACATCTTCCGATTTGTACGATTGAAAACGTCACCACCTATTGTAATCAATTTTCTGTGTATAGACAGCATTCTAAAGTGAGGAAAAACTTGCCAGCTATCTAGGAAGTTTTTATATGTAATGAATGGCAAAGTCGTGGTGAAAAAATAATTTGTGTAGTTGGAAAGCCTGTAAAGAAAGGAGAACCTTTAAATTATAAGTGAAGTTTTCTTAAATTGTAATACATAAATTACATTTGATGTATGGTGTAATTAGAAAACCCTCAGAGATATTTTCAGTTAATTATTTAGAACCTTTAAAACTTCAAATACCAGTTACGTATTTCAAAGGCTCTGCCTTCTGTAAGAAGCCTCAGTTTTCATATCTTAGAATGAGGTCTTAAATTTTGAAATTGGTATCTGGTATTTCATGTCTCGTTCTTTTCTTGTGGTTTTAGAGGTTTCTCTTTATTTTTCAAGGGCATGGGGCACTAAGAGCATCAGGGCCTAGTCTATTGGCAGTGAAGGCATGATAGTTTTATAAGTAAAGGATAGTGACAATAGATATCCTCCCCTATCTCCTTGGGTTTCTGATGGATCTGGCCCTGATTAAGTACAAATCGTACTTTACCATCATTTGCCATTACATACCATCATCAAATCCGATGATGGGATTCAAACTGTTCTATTGTACTATTTCCTAAAATTTTTGATTTAGGTAAGCTGTTGATCATTTGTATTCTATCTGCTTGTATTTGGCTGAAGTCTGTGCAAGAATGTCTCTGGAGATATGAACTGTAGTGAAGAATTTGAATCCCATTAATATTTGTAACCATTTCCATATGCTCTCTGCACTTACTTGGCAAGACAATCAAATTAATAATTGACGATAATTGGTTTAAATGTAATGTCTTCTTTTTCAGCAGGTTAAACTCTTGGAAAACACTCAAAATGCCGCTGTCTTGTCGAATGTATGCCCAGAAATATCCTGAAGTAGAAGATGTCGTCATGGTTAATGTTCGCTCTATTGCTGAAATGGGAGCCTATGTTAGCCTGTTAGAATATAACAATATTGAAGGCATGATTCTGCTTTCGGAATTATCTCGGCGACGTATTAGATCCATCAATAAATTAATTCGAGTCGGTAGAAGCGAGTGTGTTGTGGTTATTAGAGTAGATAAAGAGAAAGGTAGAGATGCCCTTCCTCTTAATTAAAACAGCAAAACAAAAAAAAACAAGTATTTTCATATAAAGTACTGTATGATGTATTTTCTTTTCTTTATGAATTGCAGGTTATATTGATCTTTCTAAACGACGTGTTTCTCCTGAAGACATAATAAAGTGTGAAGAAAAATTCGCAAAAGCGAAAGCCGTAATTATTTATCTCCGATTTAGCATCATAAGTGAAAATACATGTGATTACACCCAAATTCAATTTATTAAAAAAAAAAAAAACTATTTTCTCTTCTCTTTAAGGTTAACAGTATTCTCAAACATGTAGCGGAAATTCTTCACTACGAATCGGACGCTCAATTAGAAGAATTATATCAAAAGACGGCTTGGCTTTTTGATGAAAAATATAAGAAACAAGCAAGTTCTTATGATGCCTTCAAACATGCTGTGTCGTAAGTGAAAATTGACCTGTTATGGACATAGCAAAATCGCACATGAGCAGTTTAATGATTAAAATTGATGAGGGTTTTTCACTAAAGGCTGAGACTGTTTTGTTTTTTTTTCCTTTTCATTTATCATATTTTAATCTAACCTGAACACGATCTTCCTCAAATCACTCCCACTGCAATTGATTTGAATCTGCAAATGGGCCTTCCAGTCTTTGAAGATGTGACACAGGCCATCTCCTCAACGTTAAATTAACCTCTGAATATTTCCCAACTGAACCTTTAAAGCAGACTCCCCTCTTCTTGCATTTCTGATGAGGTAAAAATCACAAGATGCTAAGTCAGGGAAACACGTCATTATATGCAAAAATGATGTATTGCCAGACTGACATAATGGTGATACAACGGTCTTCACCACCGCTGTATTTAAGTTAGTCTCTGTAAGAATCACAACAGATCCCGGGGCTTTAAGAAATTTACCTTCCATAAACTTTTTAAACCACAAAAACCATGTTTGAATGGTTGCTGACAGAGAGAAGTCATTGGATACCACTTTTCCACAAAATGAGTTTTTAATCATCATATATGTACATTTTGGCTACTAAGTAGCCATCTTCAGTATGAATCGAGTAACAGTAATGTTTAACAGATTCTGTAATCTTAATGTTCTCCTTCTTTAATTCAGATCTATGAAATACAGTTGGTGACCTGTGACAAGAAATATATTGGCCAGAGCCACAGGAAAATAGAAACCAGAACCAAGGAGCACTCTGACCATGTGAAGAATGGCAGATTCAAAAAAATCCTCATTTGCTGATCACATACTAAAAACTGGATATGAATTAAAGAAGAACATTTAGATTCTACATGTTGTAGACGATGTCAAGAAATTAAATTTTCTTCAGTCCATGGAAATCGTGAAGAACCAAGGAGACAGTTTGTTAAATCTAGATTGTGGACCCTTGGGTCTGACAACCTGAAAGCCCTTAATGCCCTGTACACATTGGACCGGCAAAGCGGCGAAGCGTCTTTTTCTGCCTCCCCCCTCCTGCCTCCTCTGCCGCCCGCGCGAGTTGTTCCCACTGGACCGGCACGAGAGAAGCGGCAAGGGAAGAGAAATTATACAATGATGGCGTCTTGTCGATCTTAAGTAAAACTGGACGAAGTTCACGTTTCATAGAAATTTGTAATATCCGAAATTTGCTATATCTGAGACAATTCGGAATTTGTTTTATCACTGTTGAAAGGCCAATTGGCACAGTTGTGAATTCCGAATTGTTTCGTTTATTTTTTTTTATATCAGAGTTCGTTATAAAGAAGTTCAACTGTGTTATATGTCGCTGAGAAAGCATAATTAAAACATAACAAAACAGAATATACAAATAAACTCTAGTTTTATTTATATTTGTTCAGTGTGCATATTTTCTCGTATTTATAAAAAGTCTTCAAGATTATTTTTAAATTTGATTGTCGCCAACATCGATCGGCAATATTTTCAATCGAAGAGCGATCGAAAACCAAATTCGTGATCACGTTTCCGTTCTAAAACTTGATAATTTCCAACTGAATTATCTAATTAAAATTTAACCAAACGTATCTATTTAACGATGTAAAAAAGCTGAAGGACAATAGCAATTTATAATTTCACATTTACAAAATAAAGTGCATTCTCTTTATTCTATTTCACTATAAAATTGTGATCCACCATCATTCTTTTGATCACTTGCTCCAGTAGTCGAACGTGATTGGATGAGCCTGCAACCGGCAAAAGTTGAACAAACTTCAACTTTGCCGCCTGGCTTATTTGCCGGCCGCGGCACTTGAATTGACCTATTTCTAGTTGGCCTTGGACGTAGTGCGCATGCGTCAACGGTTGCCGCTTCGCCACTTTGCTGCCTTGCCGGCTCAATGTGAACCGATCATAAGTTAGTAAAATAGTTACCGTAGACCTTATCCTACCCTGCCTTTCCTTTTTCTAATTTTTTTATACTTTCCTCTGATTGGCTTAACATTCTTATAAATACCTGTCAAATGTTACTGTTACTCAATTCATACTGAAGATAGCTACTTAGTAGCCGAAATGTACATACAGGGTGACAATAAATTATGGCAACTCATTGTGTACAAATTTTTTATTCCAAAAAACGAAAAGTAAAGCAATTGACAACTAATAAATAAAACATGGTTATAAATAGAATAATTGAGATCCTCTGATTTCACTGGACTTGCTTTTGAATGATTTTGTGGTTCCTGGGCGTATTAGTGGTACACTTCCTTCCTCTTCCTGGACGGTCACCTTCATGGCCAAGCTCTTTGAACTGTTTGATCCCTTTGGAGACGTCTCTGCCAACATTGAGCAAACGAACAATTTCACATTGACGCTTTCCTTGACGAAACTGCTCCAAAATTGCACTGCGTTTGCTTGTCATTTCAAAACACACATCAATTAACTCATAATAAGTTGAAACACGGGCGACTTGCCCAAGAACATGCAGTGATTGCAATGAATTAAAAATTTGGTGGTGCTTTAATATATTTGCCTGTGGACGCGTCCATTTCTGTTGCCATAATTTATTGCCACCCTGTATATGATGATTTAAAACTCATTTTGTGGAAAAAAGTGGTATCCGACTTCTTCTCTCTGTCTACAAGTATCCACAGATTGCCAAGGTCAGTCAGTTATGTATTTTATATAATATTTTTGTTATGGATGGTTGCTGCAACATTTCATAGAAATGACAGTTTTCTTAAGGCAAGAATAAACTTGAATGGATGCAAATAGTTCACACATGTTATCTCCATCTTTGTATACGTGTATAAATGGAAAAATCACTATTCTCATGGATGGATATGCCTGCAGCTTGTGGTCCTATTGAATGGTCGATCACTTACTTATTTCTTAGAAGGTTGCTTGAGGAAAAAAAAAAATTAAATTCAGTCTTTTATTGAATAACCTATGCCTATATAGCATAATCTATTCTTATTGAATTGTTGCCTAAAGACTTTAGTATTTCGTGATCTGTTAATGTTTGTGAATTTCTTTTAAATGAGATATTCTTTTTTTATTTTCTTTTTTTAGAGATCCTTCGATATTAGATGAATGTAATTTAGATGAAGAGACCAGAGATGTTTTAATTCAAAACATAAAACGACGCTTAACCCCACAAGCAGTTAAAATCCGAGCAGGTGATTAACCTTGTATTGATTGATAAATCCACAGCTATATAATTTAGTACACATTTAATTTCTTTTGCATTTCTCCTCTTACAGATATCGAAGTTGCGTGCTATCGTTATGAAGGTATTGATGCTGTGAAAGATGCTTTGAGGAAGGG
This sequence comes from Rhysida immarginata, assembly GCA_023313115.1. Classification (NCBI taxonomy): domain Eukaryota; kingdom Metazoa; phylum Arthropoda; class Chilopoda; order Scolopendromorpha; family Scolopendridae; genus Rhysida; species Rhysida immarginata. The sequence goes on from JAHWFO010029581.1 coordinate 561,066, forward strand.
GATCGAGTGTTCAACTGAAGAAATGCCTATCAAAGTACGTAACAAATTTGACAGTAATTTGAATAATTACTTGTATAAATACGTTGTTTGTTACTAGTTTTTTCCATTCCTCTTTTGCTTTATTATGAATACAGTAGCTTTATTTCTTTTCTCTCCCAAGATTTCTTGTATATATCATTGCACGCCTTATCTCTCTCTGTGTGTGCGTGCGTGTGTGATATCTTCATATTGATCTTATATAGGCATATTGACTTCATATCAGCGTAAGAAGTTGATACTGGTGTCTGATCCAAAAATAAAAATTTGGAGAAAACCGCTTATCGTTTTATTTTTTGAGAGCAACTGAAATTCAATGGATTTTATCGGCGATATCTTTCTGAATTTTCATGATATTTGTTTGGGCTTTATACAGGGTGAATACAAGTCTGAACCCCCTTTTATTTTTTGAACCGAAGCAGATATGTCAATTTTGATTAATCCAATGAATAGGAAGTTGTGGGTGGCCTATTCCATGGTGCACTTTTCATCATCCCAAATATGCAAATTATGACACATTCAAAATTTATCTCAAAAACCGTAAGGGATAGAGAAAAAAACCCAATTGCAAACTTGTTCAGCATAAGAAAACAAACAAAACAAAAAAAAAAATCATCCAAATCGGACCAACCAATCACCCACAATCACGTGGTGGACTGTTTGTAGCTTACAAACAGTCACACTGCACAAGGAAAACTGAATGTTGATATTTCCACCATGTAAAGCATGCAAATCAAAAAATTAACATAAATTACCATACTCACATTCACTTTCATGTGGAAAAGCAAATAAAAGGCATGTTTCAGCACACAGAAGACTGAACAATTCCAGGATGGCAAGCTACACTGTTCCGGAAATGGTCAACATGATCTTCTGCTTCGGAGAGGCAAGGAGAAACCTACATGCTGCAGTTAGGTTGTATCGAGACAGATACCCTAACGAACGTCATCCATCTCGTCAAACAATGCGTCACATTATTCAAAGATTTGAGGCTACAGGGAATGTTAATGCAGAACGAGGACGACCAAGGGCACAAGGCGACAAGGATACAACAACACTAGTTCTGGCTGAGTTGCTGCAAATCCCCACAAAAGCAGCAGAGCAATTGCTGCAGATTTTGGGTGCCATCAGAGAACTGTTCTCAACATTCTACACGCACATCATTTTCACCCATACCATATTCGTTGTCACCAGGAGTTACTGCCATTGGATTATGTTGCTAGGGCCGCCTTCTGCAACTGGTTACTTACTTGCCTGGATGACAATCCAAACTTCATTCATGAGGTGTTGTGGACAGATGAAGCCCAGTTCGCCAGGGATGGAGTTATCAACAGGCACAACCATCATCATTGGGCAGATGAAAACCTACGATGTCTGTGAGAAGCAACTCATCAAGTGAACTGGAGAATCAATTTGTGGTGTGGATTGTACAATGACACTGTGGTTGGACCGATTTTTATGATGGAACACTAACTGCAGAACGCTACAGGGCTGAAATTCTCAACGTGGTAGTCACAGACTATTGACAATTTGCCATTGGCCTCATATGATGGAGCTCGTCCACATTACAGGTTAGTCGTTCGCGAGTGTCTAAGTGAGATGTTTGGACAACAATAGATTGGCCGAGGAGGACCAGTTCGTTGGCCACCCCGCTCCCTTGATTTTACACCACTTGACTTTTTCTTGTGGGGATACCTGAAGGACAAGGTTTATGCTACGCAGCCCGCCTCACTGGAGCATCTGGTTCAACGAATCCAGGGAGTGTGCCGAGGAGTGTCACCAGCCATGCTTGCCGATGTTTTGGCGTCGGTTATAGTTCATCCAACAAGAGAAAAACAGAGTGTCACAGGAAGTTTCAGATTAGCCAATCAGAGAAAGGGGGCCTCATGCGCTTAATCACTTCTGTCTCATGTCTCATTGAAGAAGCGCTTTATAATATTACAGCAGAAGCTTTAATATTATTCAGTTGCTTTGCTTTAATTATAATTAAAAATATTGTACACTTCATAAAATTATCTTTTAACTCAATTTTATATATATATCGTTGTTCGAGATTCCCTGGGCCTTTTCTTTCCAGGAGTCGAAAAGCGAGGAGAGGGGTTGGTAGCTTCGCATGAAGACGCTTCGTTTCCTTCTTGAACAATTGTTCGAACGCAAGAAAAAAAAACTTGCGTTATCTTGGAAGTTTCTTCTATCAAAGCAGATGAGCTTTTAAAACACTATTTTCCTTTAAAGTAGCAAAATACGTTCCACACAAATCTCCCTAGCCTGGCTGTGAATAGTTTTTCCTTGTTTGGCTGAAGAGTTGTTGCACGGGCGTCGCCATTACAAGTTGACTTGTGCAGCCGCTGAAGGAGAGATCCCACAAAGCATTGCGGATGAGTGAGTAATCGATATCAGACCGGAAACACACCCTGTTTTTCTCTTGTTGGACGAAGTATAGGTTCCGTGCCCAATTGTGTTATGGTGCCCACGGTCGTCACATCGAGCATTTTATTGATTAACTTTTTTTTTTAAGCTGTTTGAAGTAACTTGTTTGTGCAGTGTGACTGTTTGTAAGCTACAAACAGTTAACCACGTGATTGTGGGTGATTGGTTGGTCTGATTTGGATGATTTTTTTGTTTTGTTTTGTTTGTTTTTTTATGCTGAACAAGTTTGCAATTGGGTTTTTTTCTCTATCCCTTACGGTTTTTGAGATAAATTCTGAATGTCCTAATTTGCATATTTGGGATGATGAAAAGTGCACCATGGGATAGGCCACCCACAACTTCCTATTCATCGGATTCATCAAAATTGACATATCTGCTTTGGTTCAAAAAATAAAAGGGGGGTTCAGACTTTTGTATTCACCTTCTATAAGAGTAGCTCTATATATTTGGCTAATAAATTATGGAAAAGACATTTTGTTAACGCTTGCGAATGCACAGTTAAAAATTATTTAGTAAATATGCTCATATTTCATCAAATATTTAATATTTTTCTATTCCGATTGCAGGGCATTGTCTGTATTGTAGTTTGCCAAGTTTCCTGAAAATGGCATTGCATTGGGTTGAAAACGCTGCATGGTATAAACAAAAAACTTAGGAAAACATTTCGTTCTTTCTTTATTAAACCTTTATATCTCCATAAATATACATGCTATTTTCATACAAATGAACACGGATAAGTAAAAGATGCCTCTTAAACATATGCTACAGCTACAACGCGTTTCATTTCAAGCATTATTTTTTACAGGGTGATCCCAAACGTTTTTTTGGTTCACTTTGTTGCCGGTCCCCTATTTGGCTGCGGAACAAAACCTTCGCTGAAATATTAGGTGTAACATGCTCTTTACACTCCTGAAGTTTCAGGATAATTCATCAAGTATTTTTCTAGATATTCGACAAATCATCTAAAATCGAAAGAATTCAATTACTTTTGAGTGGATAGTGTATTTTCCATATACAGTAGAACCTCCGTACAGCGAAACTCAACGGGCCGGCAAAATCGTTTCGCTATATAGATATTTCGTTGCATGGAAGTGGTGTTAAAATTTGCATAATTTTGATATATAAATTGCTGATAATTGCATTTATATATGTATATGTTATAAATTTAGTATTTATATATAAAAATTTAGTGTTTTATATTAATTTGAATGCTTCTTAACATTAAGAACAAAACTTTTTCGATACTTGACATCGCTGCATATCTAAAGTCATTTAGGCCGTCATTGCTGAAAATTTTGTTTGGATAGCGATTAATTTTTCTGAAATTAATTAAAATTTGAAAGCAGAACAGGTCGAAAATAACATTGTAATACGTATTTTACAGAAAAATACCAATAGAACGTATCCATAAGCAGGTATATTAAGGCCGACGAGTGTTTTTTCGTCGCCCTCGGTAAAATTACATTTCACAAAAATGTTTGAGCTAAAACTTTCAATAAAATAAATTCATAAATTTGAACAAATATTAAAGTTTTTAATATAAAAAATCTTCCGAGTTTCGAAAGCTTTTATAGTAGTTCTCGTGCCGTTTCTCATAAAAATAAATTTTTAACATGCTTGCACATGTTTTAAATGTCCAGGCCGCCATTATTGCTGTGCAGTGCATCATGGGTAGTTTGGTGCGATAACGTTGTTCTCGAGAACTCTTCGTAATTTTGCCGATAAAATAAGCCTAATGCCATAGCCGCAGCCGACTGGGCAGAGCTTGTGACATAAGAACTTGTTTTTAACTTCGTTTGCGATGATTTCGTTCGTTGGTTGTCCGGTCATGCTAAATGAGGGAACCAAATTTCGTAATAAAGAGCTAAAATATTCCTTAAAATTTATTGTCTGGACCGAAAAATCCTTACGTTATAGGGATAACTACTCCATAAAGATTTTGCTATATGGAGATTGAAAAAGCATTAAATCAATAGGATTTTTGCCGGGACCACAGAAAAAT
>JAHWFO010029581.1:570326-582733 GCA_023313115.1 Rhysida immarginata
AATGAGAAAAAAAAATGAGCACGAGTTAAGGAAAAAAGAAATTTTTTTTTTTTTTTTTTTTTTTTTTTTTTTTTATTTTTTAAAGGAAGTCATCAAATAAAATAGTGTTCTGAATAAATAATTGCTTAAGGAAAGTAGGTTAGAATGGGAAGAAATGTGAAGGAAAAAATCTTTCTGGTCGGGCAGCGCAGAGAACTCTGACCGGCTTGGGTTTTAAAGTGCAGTGCAGTGAACCCTCCTCAGCAGCGAGACGACTCGTCCAAGATGGCGGCGCCATTGAAGCCATGGGAAACGTTTGCGGCGGCTAATGTCCATCATAGGAATAATCCAGCCTTTAACAACCCAGGGTAATCATTTTCACTAGTAATTGTTGGAGTGCAAAAGACAGTTAAACCTTTGTTGTTACCGGTATGACTTAAGATTTTATTGAAAAGCAGTCGTTTTCAGAAACCCCAGAAATGAATGACGACTAAGTCGATATCGTTGTTTTGTGCGAAGGAAAACGACTGACGAAACTATTATCATCTGATTAGAAGAAAAGTGGTGTAGAACGCTTGGAAATTACCTGTTGAGCTGTATTTAAGCGAGTTATTTTTATGTAGTGTTTTAATTCGATACAGAACTTCGCTTGCTAATAAGATCCAATCGCTATGAGAAAGTGAATAAATATTGAGGATGTTGAGATTTAAATTATGTAAGTGGAAAAAAAAAAAAAAAAAAAAAGTATTAATCAGCAACAAAAACACCTGTTAGATGGATGAGCTGTTTAAATGAGAAGAAATGTTAAATAAATCAGATGTGCAATAAAGCATTTTAAAATTTTAACAACGCAAGTTTAAAAATGTAACAATGAACTGCTGGCGCATATGCCTTCATCATGTTTACCCCATAATATTACATAGTAGACCTTAGCAAATATTAGTGTTTGTGTGTATTTAATACAAATCTACAGTTTTATTTCGATCTTAAGAAACTTTGCACACTTAATCTTCAAAGCAAGAGGAAGCTCACTGTCTATCCGAGATTTCGAAAAAAATAATTATTGATGTTCATAATGATGGCATGGCATACTAATAAGAGGTATCTCATGACCAACAATGCAAGGCAAAGTTTGTGCAACAATAGGTCTCAACAATGGTATCCACATTCAATTCACCAACAATATATATCTACGTGACCAACAATACAAGGCAAAGTTCATGCTTTATAAATAAGGTTCAGTTTGTAAGAATGCATAGAATTCCTGTTGTTTGGGATTTTCTTAGAATTGAGAGTTCATAACATTTTCTTGAAAATTTTTAAAAATGACCACTAACTGGAGATAATGGAGAGTTAGCAGACTATTGGGGAAGAGTGGAAAGGCGACAGAGGAATCCACCCTTTCGCTCCATGCTGTATTGGTGTTGCCAGCACACTGCTACAACAGCAAAATGGTGAGCTTGTCAACAGAAGAAACTGTGACAGTTAGATCACACAAAGTGATGAATGCCCAAGTTTTGCTTCAAGACATTGAGAGCAGAGCGTAATTACAACAACTGATTACCAAGTAGTGAATAACCCCATTCAAATTGTTGGGATTGGAAAGCACACGGGCACAAACAATCATGTACATCCACTGCCACCCAAGAAGAGAGTTGTTTTGTCAAAGTTATTGTTTCCATATATTTCCACATCAACGCCAGGGATATGCTGTTGCCATGAAAACCGATGTGGTGATGATGCAACAATATTTTCAAGATGATGCAATGATAGAATGTTCTGTTGCCTTGGAAATAGAACATTCGTTTCTAAGAATTATTAACAATAATCAGGAAATGAGTATAATAGGACTATATACATAGGGCATTCTCTTTTGAGGAGGCAAAGAGATATACGTGTCACCTTTTGAAATCTCTAACAAATGTTCAGATTTGTGTGTTTGGAACCCTTGAACAGTGTAGAACCTTCCAGAGGCGATGGCAGCTTCCCCTTCCTCTTCCAGTGGGTTGGGTATATAAGGACGCGGGCCAGTCTCGGGCAACAGTTTACGACATAACCTATAACAAAGTATACATCAACTCGACTCTTCAAATCAACAAACAAACTGTATTGTGCTGTTTAATAATCGTTCGAAGGATACTTGTTAATTCATATCTAACGAAATGCCACTAAAGAAAAGAACGAGTATTGGTCAGAGGAAAAAAATTGTGTGTCAGAAACATCTGAACAACAGGAAAGTCTAAAACAGGAAATTGTAGAATTACTGAAAACCAATTTTGATTTATTACTTAACTTCTTTAGATTGTTCTGCTTACCTAAAACTGTAATTAGGTTATCATGGGCAATGCTGGGTGCATCTGATAGTCTACTATAATAGTGTTAGTAATAAGAATAAATTGGATCGTCAAATTCATGCAGAAAATATATATTTTGTAAAGAATGAAGAGTTTCCAGATTTAACTACAGCACATTTTTGTTCTTGTGCTTTATTGCACTAGTATTGCTGCTGACCCTTCTTGAAAATACGTATCCAGGGTTGTTTTTATCTACATTGAGTAACAGGCTCGAGCATTTAAAATGCTTGAGTTCACTTTTTAATAATATTACTAATAATTTTGCATCCCCTATTTGTCACTTCGGATACATCCAAGGAATAGGATTGTTGCTTAAAAACAAAGCAGATTGTTTACATGATAGTTGTGATTCCAGCAGTTTGGTTGATTACCCATCACTGTGATATATCCCGTTAAAGGTGGAATTTGATTCCATTCATTAATTACATTGTAATAAAAATAACAGTCTGCTTATAAAATTGCTAATAATCACTGGAGGAATAATCTTGTATCTTTGAGTTTCTCTAGTTGCTGGTGAATTTGATAACCAGTTACCAATGAAGTGACTAGAATGTCCTACACCACAAAAGTGTTACACAGTTCCTTTAATTTTGCTAAGGGAATGATGCTGTGTAACATTAATAGGTCAGCCGAAGTACAGGTCCTTTTGATGGTAAAACGTTTTGAGGTTAACAATGCAAAACATACAAAATTATCATGTGCGGTTTGTACTGGACACAGAAATGCAATGCTACAGAAAAAACTACACGTACTATGATTCTTTTGATGACGACAACTGATTTACGGCCGGTTGCAACAACATCAGTTAAAACTAACTCTTCGTTAAAGTCCCGTTTAAAATTTTTTGCGTTGCATCAAGAGAGATTAGGGCTTAACCAGACGTTAAGTGGCGGTTTAACTTAAACGCTCGATGACCATGGTTTAAGTCCATAATTAGTGAAGCAAAATGGCATTACGAAACGGAAATATATTTTAAACTAATTATCAAACAGATAAATTGAAAAGCTAATTGTGCAAATTATTTGGATAAACTAAATGGATAAGCTATTTGGATAAGTTAATTGGAAGCTATTTGGATAAGTCATTTGGATAAGTTAATGTACTTGAAATATTTAATAGCAAATAAATTTGGAATAGGCCATTAACTTTTTGAATAGGCCATTTGGATAACTAATTATCAAGCAGTTGTTTGGATAAGCTAAATGGATAAGATAATTGGATAAGCTGTTTTGAAAATTAATTATCAACCAGCTGTTTGGATAAGATAATTGTATAAACGATTTGGATAAGCTAATTGGATAAGCTACCAGGTGTCCCAAAAATGACTGATGGATTTTGAAAATCAATAAAAAAAAAAGACTGAATGCGATAGTTATGTATCGTTTGCAGCCTTATGCTTAGGAAATCAGGGAATTTTGTCCCACCAAATTTCAAATTTAGTTAACATTTTCACCCACAGGTGTCGCTGAAAACTATGAAAAAATAAAAACCGGTATGAAAATGTTGCAAGGACTGTTGCAAAAAACTAAACAATGACATTTTCAATGTAACCCCGATTTGCTTGAATCTATCAGCTTGATGACGAACTATGGAATGGCGAGCTGAAATACTTCGTTTTAACTATACCTGTTACAGATCGCCTGCAGCGCCACCTGTGGGTGAAAATGTTAACTAAATTTGAAATTTGGTGGGATAAAATTCCCTGATTTCCTAAGCATAAGGCTGCAAACTATACATATCTATCGCATTCAGTCTTTTTTTTATTGATTTTCAAAATCCATCAGTCATTTTTGGGACACCCGGTAACTGGATAAGCTATTTGGATAAGCTAATTATCAAACAACTATTTGGATAAGCGATTTGAATAGCAATTAGGATAAGCTAATTATCAAACAGCTATTTGGATAAGCTCTTGGATAAGCTAGTTTGATAAGCTAATTGGGTAAACTAGATGGATAAGCTAGTTTTCAAACAGCAATCAGGATATGCTAATTATCGAACAGCTAATTGAAAAGTTAAATGGATATGTTAATTGGATAACTCGTTGGATAAGCTAATTATCAAACAGCTAAATTGATACGCTATTTGGATAATCTAGTTATCAAACAGCTCATTGAAAACAATCAGCCATGTTGACCGGAAGTTTAATTGGAGCAAAATGAACCAATCACAGTCCTCGTTACTCATATTCCATCCAGTTAGCTAACTGAGACTTAACTAGGCTTGGTGCAACATTTCCCGGTTAAAGGACTTAACCGATCGTTAACTAACCGAAAGTTAGGGTCGTTTTAACTGACGTTGTTGCAACCGGTCGTTAATAAATTTCAAAATTAATTGTACTAAGTAAATGTCGACCCAATCAGAATATTATGTGTGAGTAATTTTTATAAATAAGAGGTGCACAATTATTTAAGTTTTGGTTTACTTTAGAAGCATTAATTCTTAAATACATAATGCAATGATTATGAATGTTAAGCTACATTTAAGTGGGTGTTTAGATCCTGAATCTATGCTTCAACTTAAGATAATTAAAATATGAAAAACAAAAGGAAAGTTCTGTGATCTGGATTCGAACCAAGGGCCACTAGTATCTAGCTGATAGCCTCTACCTACTGGACAGGTAGAGTTGGTAGGACTGCCAACTAGATGTTCATGGTCCCTGGTTTGAATCCAGGTCGCAGAATTTTTTCCTTTCGTTTTCATTTCTAGTTTAGTAATTGAAATAATTGCCCAGAAAAACAAAATGTAAGTGATTTATTAAGCCAACACTTTTTCTTCATCAGAGCTTATGTTTTGAATAGAGCAATAGTCTGGTTGTTTATTAATTTGTCGTTGTTAATTTTCCTTGCTTTATAAATTTAGACATTTTACAATAATGGGAGTTTTTTTATATTTAAAACATTAGTTTACAATAATTTTCATTACACTATTTATAGTTCCAAATTGATGTTTAAATAGGTGTTCAGCAAATTTAGATTATTTATCGTTACAGATAAATGATATTCTGTGCTCTTTAAAAAGGGTGGAGAATTTTCTAGATGTTAGTCCTAAAAAATATTTTTCACTATAATAAGAATAAGCCCTGATGAAGGCAAAATGTTGAAGCATGTTGGTTTAATAAAGCATGTACGTTTTTCTTTTCTGAACAATCATTTCGATTAATTTAATTAAGCTACATTGCACATAGAGCTTTTACTAAAATAAATTGTAAATTAATCTTACTTTAATTTTTTTTAAGGTTTCAAGGTTTACTAAATCCGCAGGACCCAAGCATCCCTTCCACATTTGGTAGCAATGTTGGGGTACCTTCAGCAACTAGAGTGGCACCTCCATTACCGCCCAGGCCGACATCAGGATTTTCACAATATAATAATTATTCACCATTTTCATCAGCATATAGTTCTTATGGCTCCATGTACAATCCATATGGTTATGGTAGTTTTGGCTACAATAGCAACTTTGGGTATAACCGTTTTGGAGGATATCCCAACAGTGATCTGTATGATAATAGCTTTGTGCAAGTGGCTGAAGAGAATTCACGGCCTGCATTTCAGTCTATAGAATCAGTGGTCCACACGGTTTCATCGGTCAGCATGATGCTGGAATCCACTCTTAATGCCGTATATAGGTATGAAAAATAATGAAGTTATTAATCAAGTTTTTTTTTTAAATCTGTTCAAATGAGAAAACTTAAGTTGTTGTTTCTTCTTAGTTCATTTAGGGCTGTTATTGGTGTTGCCGACCACTTTTCTCGTATGAAGATGCATCTTACACACGTGTTCTCCATGCTAGCAATATTGCGCACACTAAAATGGATTCTTTATAGGCTTTTACGTTTATTAGGTAATAATGCCTAAACAATTTTATATTGACATGATTTATATAATCCCAGCACGAAAGAAAAAGAGAGCTGGTGCAAGCATAAATGAATAAAACTTATTCAGCCAATCAGAAATGGGCAAGAATCTGGGCATTATTTATTCCTGGGATACCCATAGTGAAATAAACCAAAACAAACTTGACACTCGATTAATCAACTGGTTGAATATGATACTACCTTGCTGGTCTCTTTTAATATTGTGTCATTACTATCTCCAAATCTTTTCTCCTTTAAATTGTTAAAAAATTATAAAATATGGTTCTAGCTTAACTATTTGTAGTCTCCTTGAAACAAACTTTTTAGGTGATATAGACACAACCATGTTTCAGGGACTCTGCACCTACAATTGATAAACTCATATTATGCATGAACCAGTTTCCTTTTTCTTTTGTGCTAGGCACTATATTCAAAGGAAAATTTGTATAAAACATTGACATATTACTTTTTTAATTTTATTCAAAGGAATAATTAATTATAATGCTGAAACGGAGATGGTTTGGGAAGCATCACTTCAGCCAAATTTATCAACAGCTTTGCTCAGTGAAAACGATTTGAAACAAAACCGTAACTGGCCCATATTTCTTTTTATAGTTCTAGTCTTAGGAACCCCTTGGCTTGTATGGAAAATTTTATCTTCTGTCACTCAAATTTCATCCCAAGGTAGCATATAAGTATGAAATTGCTTGTTCTCTAGACAGATGAGTATCAAACAGATGACAAAACATTGCTCTTGTTTTTGTCTCATTAGCTTCCAAAGAATGGGCACTGGGAAGGACAGATCATTATGTTGCAATTGCAGAATACGACTTTCGCGGGGAGAGAGATCGGGAAATATCCTTCACTGCAGGACAAGAAATTCGCTTGGCTCCAAAAGGTATAATTATTAGTAATAGGAAGACAACACATTACCTATTAAGTTTGTTAAAGAATTCGGTTTTCTTTTTCCAGAATTGCAACCACGTATCAGAGGATGGCTTTTGGGTAGTGTGGATGGTGTTAAAACGGGTCTCGTGCCAGCAAATTACATTAAAATAATGGGGAAAAGAAGTGGAATTCCGAGTGCCATTGAACAGCCAACTAGTCAACAGATCCAAGATGAAAAATTTTTAAGCAGCTAGATAAAACATTTTTGAATTTGGTGACTTAAGTAAATTTTAATAATTGTTCACAAAGAATTTTGCCGTGTAAGCACAAGTGAAAAGGGGATAAGGAGACACCAGTCACCTGGCAACATTTCTCTCGTAAATAAGGAAGCAAAACCTGTTGCATTTTTCAAGTGGTTCACGCAGTTACTTTAATATAGCCATATATCATTTTAAAATATTTTTAATTTTTAAGACTTTTTGATTATTTATCTGTAAGTAGTGTATAATTTTAACAATAATATGTAAATTGTGTACATTTTTAATTTAACACGAAACAAATTCCAAATGCTTTTAATAATCCAAAAAATTAATTGAACTTAAAAGAGGATTCAGTGATCATCCAAAATGCAAGTTAAATGAAAGTGGACAATCAGATCCAAAAACCACAAAATAATAAATGTAAATATAATTTGTAATTTTCTTGCAGTGCAGCAGAGATTCTTATGAAAATGCAGAAAATGTGCTCTTTAAATGGAATTTACAAAATAAAACTACTCTCGATTGTGCATTTGACAATCGATAAAGTTTTATGAAATTTTAAACCTTGGTACTTTTTTGAAAGTGGCAGCTAAAACAAATTCTACCCAGTGTCCTTACCCATAGAGGATTAACAATAGTCTGTTGTGAATTATTCATCACTTTACCTCTGCTCTTGTTTATAGTAATTAATAATTTATTCGTACAATCTTTTTATTGCTGCAAGTTTCTTTTAACACAGAAGTGGATTCTTAGCCAAATGTCGGAAGATGTTTTTAATCAAGACTTGTATATACAGTTGATATCGTTTATGATCTCCAAAGGGCCATGAAAAATCAGTAGTTACGGTATATCCAATTTTGCTCTGTCTGGTACTTACACTTCATACCAACGTCAATATTTAATTATTTGATTTAAAGGCATTCTTAATTTTCTCATCATCCTCCCAAATCACTGACACAGTAACCACACGAGCTCTACTAAATTGAGCTGAAAACTGAATCAATTTTCCAAAAAATTTTTTTAGCAGCCTTGTTGGAAAACTAACTCCACTTGATGAAAGAAAATGGTGGCAGAGTACATGGGGTTGAGATACACCATTAAAACCACGTCTGGGAGATCTTCCCCACACCTCACTCGCTGGTATAACCAATAATTTTTATTGTCATTTAGATAGGAAACCAAACTTAACAGAAAACGATTTAGATTGTACTTATTTAGATGAAATGATAAATTGTATTACTCCATAACTGCACAGGCATATGATACCATTACTTGGGCCTATATACAGTGGAAGTCGGATAATAGGACCAGCCCCCCCTATTAGGACCAAAACTCCAGGTCCCAATCCTGATCTATACTGTATTGTTAGTTCGGATAATGGGACCAACTGGATAAATGGACTGATTAGGACCTAATGTGGTCCTAATATCTGGCTTCCACTGAACTTCATAACTAGATTGAAAAGGAATATTGAAAAGTAACAACAGTTTTTGAGACATTTTTAATAATAAGCAAAAATGAAACCATGCTCAAAACTGCACGTTTTATTCATTTTTCGACACATGCACCAACTCTGTACATTTCCCCCATTGTGGCACCAGATTCAATACACCTCGTTAATAAACTCAAGTTTTCTTGTTGTATAGCCATTGCATACTGATTTTACCTCTTCATCCGAACCAAAGCATTAACCCCCTAGGAATTTCTTCATTAGTCTGAAGAGTGATAATCTGATGGTGCATGGTGCATGATAAACATCTGGGTGGATGTTTGAGCATCTCCCAGGCAAATTCCTCAACTTTTTTCATGAGCAAGCTATGACATGGGGACGAACATTGTTGTGAAGAAGTCCAGGCAATCGGCATCATACACCTTTAACATTTTCCTGTGAACTTCACTCCCATTTTTTCATTTGACCCACAAAAAGCAGACCACACCTCGCTGTTCTGCAGTTGACAATGTTAGCAAATGCGCTATCTTTACTCTGTAACTATCGGTCCTTCCATTAGGGCAAGACCTGATCAAGCCATTGGTATCTGTAGTGAAAGATTCAAGCTACCAATTTGTCAACTTTGAACATCCAGTTCATAATAGTATTCCATTAAAAAAAAAAAAAAAAAAAAAATTACTTTTCAATCCTCCTTCGAATTTGAAGACATTAAGGAGTCAATTATTTTCATTTTCTGTTCCCCAGCTTGATTAATTCACGAAGCATTTTTTTTTGTGCACAAGCATACCTTGGGAAGCATCAGCATTGCCTTCAGGTGAAATGGATTTGTGTGCATTGTTGAATAGTGGAAGAAAAGTGGAGAGCACATTAAGACACATCGCTTTAACAATGGAGTCTTTGCATGAGTAGAGTTCTCACACTGTAAGGTGAAATGGAAGAGTTCACTTTATCGCACTCACAAGGTAGGGACGTCATAGAGATAGTATATTTTATACTCTCATGCACGATCTGTGAGCTGCTTTTCTTCACTCAAGCCTCCCTGCAAGCGTTTGTTGCAGCGCCAGGATTTAAAAAAATTATCCCTACCTATTGGGCATGATAAAGTGAATGCTTCCATTTCATCTTACTGTGTGAGAACTCAAACATATTTCAATTTGGTGGGAATCTGTGAGATACATGTTCATGTACTTCCCTTGTTAGTTTTGCCAGTTATAGAAATGATAAAAATGAATTTTAATAGGCAATGTGTTGACAATTTACCTTTATTAAAACCACTTTTTAAGTTTTCAAATACAGTACTGCAGCAGCTGGAACAGTCACATGAAGTAGAAATGAAAACTTTTTACTTGGGCTGTCTTCTATGAAACAGAACCAACCTGTAAAAGCTAATTTCTTTTAGCCCAAATTTTTAGCTTTAGATCTGAACAAAACATTTCTCATGTGATGCCTAATTATTTGGCTCCAAGTTAATCCCAATGTAACTTTCATATACAATGAGGGGGAGAGAAGAAAACAAAAATCATTAGATATTCCAGTCAATAATTGCCAGAATTTCCTTTGTTGTAAAATGTTCAAATTTTAAAAGAAATTTTCTTCCATAAAGTAATCAGGTCACGAAACTGTGGATGTAAAAACAATAAAAATAATGAAAACACTTTTAATTTTACCCACAAATTAATTTTAATGCACGTATGTACATTTCGAGGACTAGGCCCTCTTCGTCAGCGTGATAACGCAGAAACTGACCTCTCGCAACGAGCGCAGAGAAAGTAAGACAGAGCCACTGCAGGTCACCAGTCAACAAAAGGAGCCGTTCAAAGATAGAGGGGAAGGGTTGTAACAGAAGAAGAGAAGCAAAACAAACTCACGTGGTCACCATATGCGCAACTACTACATGCAGTAAACCACCTCTTCCTTCAAAACACCTCCTACATCCTCAAAACAACCCCCATTGCCAAGAAGCACACCATTGGCGACAGGGGACAGCTCACAAAATAGATCATGGATACAAAAGTTAGGAAATAATGTATACTGAACAAACAAAAGAAAACAGTGATTGAGATATCTGTAGAAAAACAACCAATCATTGACATCCATAGGGCCACGGCCTAAGTTAAGCAGTTCTTTGGGAGGCTTATTTATGATTTCCAGGGATTCAGCAAGATTAAGTAATATGGGGTGCCTTATAGTGCAGGGCCATCCAAATCGTGCACGTCGTCCGCGTGCAAAGCCGAGGAGATAGTCCAAAACTCATGAGGGGAGTGGGTATAGTTTTTCCTATGCAGTGTTGCCAGACTTAGGGGGCGATTCCGTTAAATGAGGCATTATTTCTTTTGTTACTGATACTTGCTTGTTTTTCGTTTCGCATAACATGGCGCATATTCCGAAAATGCATAAAATCACTGAACCAGTATTTAAACCGGAGTGGGAGAAGGTTCTTTTTTTCATTGTTGATAGATCGGATTCTAAATGCTTAATATGCAATCGTGTCCTATCGGGAAAAAGAAAATACAATTCTACCTGACATCGAGATAATTGTCACATTAAAACGAAGGAAATAAAATGGCAAAGTGCCTCATTTTTTTGGTTTTTTTTTTACAGTGTCGAATTGATAACTAGCAACTCGACTTTAAGGAACTGATCAACGTAATGTGGAATGGGGGGGGGAAGGAAAATTACCCGCGGACAGAAATCTTGGACAGCCCTGTTATAGTGTGTAAAATTTTGAGACACACTATAAGGCACCTCAAATTACATAATCTTGCTGAATCCCTGGAAATCATAAATAAGCCTCCCAAAGAACTGCTTAACTTAGGCCGTGGTCCTATGGATGTCACTGATTGGTTGTTTTTCTACAGATATCTCAATCACTGTTTTCTTTTGTTTGTTCAGTATACATTATTTCCTAACTTTTGTATCCATGATCTATTTTGTGAGCTGTCCCCTGTGGTGGGTGGGGGATGGGGACTGATGTTGCCACTGGTGTGCTTCTTGGCAATGGGGGTTGTTTTGAGGATGTAGGTGTTTTGAAGGAAGAGGTGGTTTACTGCGTGTAGTAGTTGCGCATATGGTGACCACGCGAATTTGTTTTGTTTCTCTTCTTCTCTGTTACAACCCTTCCCCTCTATCTTTGAATGGCTCCTTTTGTTGACTGGTGACCCTGCGGGGGCTCGTCTTACTTTCTCTGCGCTCGTTGCGAGGGGTCAGTTTCTGCGTTATCGCGCTGACGAAGAGGGCCTAGTCCTCGAAATGTACATACGTGCATTAAAATTAATTTGTGGGTAAAATTAAGTGTTTTCATTATTTTTATTAAATTTTCTTCCTTTCTATTGGGTAACAATGGCTCCACTAAATTTCCTTGCTACAGCTAAGCAATTTTAAGTGATCCAAACTAAATTGGCAGAAATAAAATTTAAATGCTACCTTAATAATAAATTAGCAAATAAAATTGCAATCTCAAAACTTCACTGAATAAATAAAAATCTTGTGCTTAAAATGTCAGAATTTTAAGATAAAATACTGTGACAGGACTAGATTAAGGCCAATTTTTACTTTCTTATACATAGTATAAGGAAGTATTGTAATCATGAAAAATTTCGACCTCCAAATTTTCACCGATC
>JAHWFO010029581.1:599398-617078 GCA_023313115.1 Rhysida immarginata
AACCAGCAAATCCAACTAATTTGAGAAGCTTTAAATAAATCACGAGTTAAAAAAAAAATTGTTACAAAACACACAATATAATGCAGTTATTCAAGCATACCTTCTTGCCGCTGACATCGATCTCCTTGGCTCCTGTCATCTTCAGTTCCCTGAGCTGGACTTTCAAATCGCTGTTCATTTCCAAGTCCAACAGTGCCTAGAGATTACATTTGTAATTAATCCAAATGGTAATGAAACAAAGTATATCAATCGAACATTTGAGGAAAGCCTTCCTACCTGGCCGACTGTAACTTCGAATTCATCTGGCTTTTCATTTGGCAGTTTAAGGATCTTTGTGTTAACTGAGAACATCTAATAAAAACAGATTAATTTGCAACCATTCAAATTTCAAATGAAATTAATCTATTTTAAAAAAGAAGGTGTAAGAGTTGAGATAAAATGTCAGCAACAAAATACGAAAAGGACTTAGTAAAGGCCCAAGTCGTCTTCACATGCCGCTGAATAATGTTGCACTATTGTGGAACAGATTAAACATATATTCAATGGAAAATCTGTACTCGATAGTGCTATCAAAAAATTCACTTTAAACTATTCGCGTAATCATCTGTCATGCATTCAATCTTCAATTCATGTGCTATGCAATCCATTTTATTTATTCATTGCAATATGTGGACGCCTTCAATAGGCATCCGGCTAACATACACATACAACACACATACACACATTTTTGATATCCAAAATTATCCCCCGTTACGTTAGTCATCACAACAAAATTTACACGTTATCTAAAAATTAAGAATGTTAGAACATATATTTTATAATTTATCGAGAAAATGCGTTATATTTAAAGCATAAAGGCGAATAATTTTGCGCTAAAGTTCCAGCATACTCACTTTGCTACGATTAGATCGTGAAGAAGACCGTCATATAACACTCTCGTGAGAAACGTGATATACAATCCCGCCACCACTCCGCCCACCGCTATTGGTGAAAAATAAAATAGTTCGCCAGAACGTGTAAACGAATGAAAAGTTGTGAAAAATAAAAACTAATATTAAATATATAAATAATTTAGGTTGAATAACTTTTTATTAATTTTTTTTAAACTACTATATATCCCATTAAAGTTTTTACGCGTCAATCTCGCATTTTCAAAATGGTAGGGGATAATACTAAGTGGGGATAATGCTGACGAAGGGTCAGCGGGTTTTATTACAGCTAGCTCGTTGTCCACGGTCATTTTCAACAGTATTCACGGTTCGAAATTACGCTGTAACGAATGCGAATTTTTTAAGATTTAAAATGGGTAAATATTTCTACGGTGTCCGTAAAGGAAGACAACCTGGCGTTTATGAAACCTGGTAGGAACTTTGGTTAAAGGGTACACTTACGAAGTATATCATCTGTTAAGGTCATTGCTCATTTAAATTAAATTATATACAGGGTCAGGGGTGTAGCTACCATGGTTTCAAGTGGTTCAATTGAACCAGAACCCGGAACTGTTATGAGTATATTGGGATGGGGTCAAGGGGCCCGGCCGTCAAAGCTCGAACCATGGTCCATTAGGCCGTTTTCACACGCACGGGAAAACCGGAGCCGGCGCCGGATGCAACGTTATCAAATGAGAGTTTTCACACGTAGCCCGACCCGGCAGATTTGCCGATCCGATCACCGGCACCGCAAATGCAGCCGGCGTTGAACTCGACAATCGGATGCCGGGCCGAACTCCGGTTCGTCGCTTTCAATGTTTTATTAAAGAGTTTCCACACACACACCGGCAAAGCCAGAGCCGGAGAGGGGTTTGTATTTTGTATCCATTTGCGCTTTGTTAACATTTTCGTTTCGTTTCCATTACTCCACTATTGTAGTACAATTTTGTATCACTACGAAAATGAGTAAATTATTCTCGTACGATCCTGTATATTGATAGAATTTGTGGAAAATAAACCCGGTTTATGAGATAAAATAACTGATTGTTTTAAAGATAAAATTGAACAGCAAAAAAGCATGGAAAAAAGTTTATGCATTTTTAGAAGATTTTCCACAAAAAGACAAAAAGAACAACATAAAATTCAAATTATACATTTATTTATATTAATAATGCAGAAATATAATAGTCAACATATTTTGTTCATTTGCAACGGCAACACACCCTCTGTACTTGATAATTTTTCTCTCAAATCAGTTGCTGTCCTTGTTGGCCGATTGCAAGCACCTCTGAATAAATTTCAGATCATTGTTCACTTCCTTCTAAAATATACAAGAGTGGTTATTGAAATCTGACAAATATCGTCCTACCAGAAGATATAAACTTGAGATACCACATAAGACATCAAAATTTATTAACAAACATTTTCCTTACAATGCTATAAAGATTTGGAACACGATACCTCTGAACATTCATAGTAATGCCATTGATTGTCGCCAACCTAAATGTTTAGTGACTTGCGTTCATTTTAAAAGATTAATTAGAGAATATTATAAGGTCCACCAAAACGACTAGGGAATTTATTTCCTGCTATTTTATGTATTTTATAGATTTGATTTTCCCCTCCCTCCCCTCAATCCTTTTATTCCGTTGGAATGCTAGAATAATAATAATAATTGTAACAACAACAGGGAGAGAAACCCACCAGATAAACCGGGGTGCAAGGCCCCGTGTTGTCCCCCAACAGGCCTAAGCCCAAAACGGGGTTAATGAACCACATATAAAAATGTATAATAGTAAAAATAAAACAAAAAATAATAACATTAACACAGCGATTCTTGAATAATAACATTAAAAAATAATAAAATAATATAGAAATAATAAAAATTAGATGGAAAATGAATAGGGGGGGAAAAAAAAACCCGGAAAGGACGAGGAGACAGGCGTTATGAGAAAAGAGAAAAATGGAGTTCGTCAGAATAATGATAATAATAATAATAATACCTGTCACATAGTAAGGCCGATTACACTGGTCGGCAAAAAAAAAAAAGTCGGGAGCAAGAACTTTGTCATGTGATTTTAATTGACTATAGTGTGCTGAATCCAAAGCTGTTTACAGATTGATTCTATCACGTCTAGTTTTCGAGAAATTCTTATTTAAATAAAATACTAATATTGACATATTAAATACGTATTTATTATGAAAAAAGTACAAAACTCTTACGCATGACATGACTTCTATGATATAAATTAAAATCTTAAATAAATTAAAATACTAATATAACATAAAAAAATAACTATTTGGTAGATCGCTTTCTTTTAAAGTTTTATCTGTTTCACGATTGATTTCCCAGCAGAAATCGGCTAACATTGCTGGGGACCACTTGCTGTTATATCTTTTTTCCATGTGTGCAATATCTTGGTGAAACCTCTCACCATGCTCATCAGACACTGCACCAAGATGTTCTGGGAAAAAATCTAAATGCGAATGCAAGAAGTGTATTTTTAATGACATGTTGCATCCGAGTTCTTGATATGAAGAAAGAAGTTCTTGTACCAGTTCTTTGTAATTTGCAGCCCTTATATTTCCAAGAAAATTGTAACATATGTTTTCTAAAGCTCCCCATGCTCTTTTTTTCTTTATTGACCAACTTAGATTTGAACAAATACATGTACCGCTGTCAGTATCGAAATGTAAACAATTGTAATGAAAACAAAAATTGCTTATAGCATCAAAACTAGACGTTAAGTATAAAGAAGGGCTCTTTTACCACAACAAAAGTAATAAAGAATATAACAAACAAAAATAACAGAAAAATACAACCTGGAAGCGCTTTTCGAGAGCAAAGCTCTCATCATTCGGCAGGAACCAAGGAGAACACGTGGAAAACCCAAAGTGAACTGATTAGAAACCGAAGAAAACGGTTTATATAGCGAGAGAAATACAAGGCAGACCAATAATAGAAAAGAAATAAAAACAATATTATTGGTTGGCTAATTGAGACCACCACTGAATTAGAGGGGAATCACCAATAGGGCCTAAGTCGGAGTTTAATAACGTGTTGTTCTTGGATTTATGGATAGCCATGCTCTCGAAAGCATCTAACAAGTGTTTTTTATTGATAGATTGTAACAGTTTTAAGTTGTCGATGGAAAAATCGTGACCCGTCTCTATTGAATGTTTGGCTATGGCTGATTGACTGCATCTACCGAATATATATAATAAACCTCAGTTTATTCAAAAACCTACCGCTTTCTTCGGTTTCTAATCAGTTCACTTTGGGTTTTCCACGTGTTCTCCTTGGTTCCTGCCGAATGATGAGAGCTTTGCTCTCGAAAAGTGCTTCCAGGTTGTATTTTTCTGTTATTTTTGTTTTTGTTATATTCTTTATTACTTTTGTTGTGGTAAAAGAGCCCTTCTTTATACTTAATTACGATTATCCACATACCTCTTTATTCTTGTTTTCAATTGTGGACATTTGCCCCAGTTATACTTTCTCGGACAATTGCCCCAGTTATACTTTTTTGTATAATTTTGATTTACTAGAATTATCATCAAAACTAGACGTGCTAGATAAATTCTCATTACATATTTGGATTTAGCACGTCAATATGTATCAATTCCACATATACATTGTTTTGCTCATATTTTGATGCTGACCAGTGTTATATACATTTCGTAGGCTTGGAGCAGGCCTGCTTGGAGTTTCATAAATTTCAGATCTCTGTTCACTTCCTTCTAAAATATAATACCCAAGAAAGTAATGCTTGTTGAACGCAGCACACATCTATCTTTCACCAAAGCTAAAATCTTACGGCACCGAGAGAAAGCCAGCATGTGTGAAAGTCATTGGCCAGTAACGATGCCGTCTCTTGCTCCGGTTTTCCCGGTGTGTGTGAAAGGATCCAGTGGCCGGCAAAGGTGTGTGTGAAAGGATCCGGTTTTGCTGGTGCGTGTAAAAACGCCCTTACAGGGGCTATTTACTAGAGGTGGGCGATTATTAATTTAAATTATTAATCGATTACGAGGCTTAGCATAAATACATTGAAAAACACAAGAACTATAACAAAATACCATGATTTATTGTGTTTCAGTTATCACATAATGTTTTTTAACAATGCATAAAATGAAATTACGAACATTTATTCTTCAGTTTCTAAGTTGTCATATCCAAGTAACGACATAATTAATAGTTTTTCTAGTCTCTTGGGATTTAAGGAGCTTTGTTTTTTTAGTCACTATGCCGCCAGTCTTTTAATCACTATGTCGTAATTAGTGATACATAGCATGGATTTTTTTTTTTTTTTTTTTTTTACAGAATCGATAACATAATATTGGATATAAGGAAATTAAATAATCGCCCAGAAAAATAATCCATTATCGATTCTCCTTTTTTAATCGATTAATCGCCCAGCTCTACTATTTACGAACTCTGCGTACAAATTTGTAGGAGTGGTAGAGGACCTTATTTTGAAGATATATTTTGCCAATAACCTGGGGGTTGCAAATCAATTCTCGATACAGAAACCAAAATTTCAAAGCCATGCTTGTGAGACAGACCAGGCTAATTTATGTTCGTGAATTTAAATATTAAATAATGTTTATTCCATTCAAGAAAAAAGGTGAATTAGCCGTTTAAGTAATTTAGTTGAATATCCACTTCCTCATTCGGGAATAAAACAACCATTGCGATAGTAAAAATGAACGATTTTACATGGCCAGAGAGACAGAAATACATCTGGCATAAGGGGCTGCAAATGGCAATGGAAGAACTCCAGTCTGAATTTATTTCCAACTCATCAAATATTTTCTCAATTGCCCTGCAGGGATTTTTGGTATTGTCAGAAATTAAACGATGAAGACACTGTGAGGCAAGTGTTGCTAATCATGGTCAACAGTTTGAACACCTTTTGCAATTTTAGAAACTTGTAGTATTTGGTTATTAAAAATCTTGTGACCATCAGTATTAAGTTTTCTAATATCTCAGTTTCCTGGAAATACATTAACAAGACATTATGAGGAAGTCCATTGAATGTATAATGGTTGACCATTTTTTTCTATAACTATCAAAGATTCATTTATGACTGCTAATTTATTCTCTGAATATATTCAAAATAAGCTCTTCTGCCACACCTAAAAGTTTGTACACAGAGTTCGTAAACATCCTTTGTAAATATCCCAAGATGAGAAATAATTTATTAATCTAACCCAACCCACAGTTAATTGCTCTAGTGAAATAAACACATTAGTATCCTACTGGTGTGGTTGTGTACTTCGTTAAACTTATTTTTTTCTTTGGCTTTTGAGATTTCATTAACTAGAATTCTTGTTAACTAGAATAAGGATGAACTTAATGGAACTTCACATAGTCCCCGAAAAAGAAGTCGGACAATTGACAGAAACAAAATAGACCCAAGCTGTTGTTCAATTACTATTTCTCAGTTACTTGCAGCAAGTACACAGTCCAGTCACATTAATGTGACCACCTGTCAGTAGCCAGAATAACCACCTTTCGCAGCGCAAACAGCTGTGAGATGGGCAGGAAGAGAGTCAATAAGGTTCTGGAAGGTATTGAAAGGGATGTGAAGCCATGCCGACTCCAGTTCTGTGGCGAGCTGTGTAGGTTGCATGGTGGAGGTTCCATGGTACAAACAACCCGATCGAGGTGGTCCTACAGATGCTCTATGGGGTTTAAATCCTGGGAGTTTGGGGGCCAGGGGAGTACCGTAAACGCATCCTCGTGCTCTTCGAACCACGCACAGACTTCCCTGCTGGAAGATGCCATCATGCTGAGGAAACATAATCTGCATGTAGGGGTGGATATGGTCCGAAAGGACAGATGCGTACTTCCACTGATCCATGGTGCCATCCACAATGATGAGTGCACCCAAGGAATGCCATGAAAACAATCCCCAGACCATAACTCTGCCTCCTCCGGCTTGGATCCTTGTGGCACATGTTGCAGGGTGTTTGTTTTCTGACACTGAACGCCGTACATGCCATCGCCCATCTGTTCGATGGAGCATAAACCGTGATTCATCAGAAAAAGCCACCTTTCGCCACTCTGTTGCTGTCCAGTTGCAATACTGGTGTGCAAATGTGTCTTTGTTGCCAGTGAACAGCCATCAGTATTGGTGCACGAACCAGCCGCAGCCCTATACGCAGCAATGTTCGCTGAACTGTTGTTCAGGATACACATTTGGTAGCCCCTAGTTCATGTGGGAGGTCAGTTGGTCCACGGTTACGTCTGTTCGATTGCACCCATCTCCGTAGCTGTCGTTCACCTCTGTCATCTATGGCCTGTGGTGCCCAGCACTTGGCACATTGCTGATTTTGGGTATTGCCATTCTGCCATGCACGGTACACTTTCACCACGGCAGCACGCAAACAGTTCACAAAACTAGCCGTTTCGGAAATCCTGCTGCCCTTGGCTCGGAAGCTGATGATCATGGCCTTTTGGAGGTCGGATAAATCGCTATGTTTCGCCATGACTCCAACAATTGCAATGTTTTCTGCTTCCCTCTAACACCTTTCCTATATCCCCCCACCTCTGATACTGGTACGTACCTTCTGGACATAACCATTTTCCTCTGATGTTGAACGTAAAGGGTGGTCACATTAATATGACTGGACTGTGTATTAATTGTCAACTACTTTTGGATTAATTTTGGCTCTTAATTTATACACAACTTGTATTGGTTTCTGATTTTAATATTGACAGTTGTTAAAAATAAACCTAAGCATTTGATCTAGTGGAATATGCTGAAAATAAAACTACATTTATAGTGAATTTTCACCTTGTGATAAAGCAAACTTTTAATTGAATATTACAATCAACAAGACACAGGAATTGTAAATCAACACTGAAATCATAGCCTTATAACTGGTGTCTGGGGAAATTCAATAATCCCATCAGGACAGTTAAGCATTATCGAAATTGAAAATATACAGGGTGTCCCACAACAGGTATAAAAAAACTTCTTGAGCGTATTCTACATAAAAAACTGAGACGAAAACGCCGAATACAATTTTTGTTTTAGATCGTTCATTTTTGAGTTATGGGTCTTCAAAGATAGCGAATTTACCCTAATTTCGCATACAATTCGTTAATAATAATGTAAACACACGGGACACTGGTTCTGAATTGATTGTCAGTGTTATGACAGTGTTGCCCAAAGTCGTGACTATCTAAATGAAAAAAAAAAGTCATGACTAGTCATGTTTAGTTCAGCTTCCAATTTGCATACACTTAAAGTTGGGTCTTCTTCAATGTGACGCTCATTAAGTTCTTCATTTCGAACATTAATTTGTCTTGGCTGTCCACCGCAATTAATTGGCATTGTCACCCCTTCTGTACGTATGTGGTGAATTAAATGTAGCACAACATTTATTGAAATTCGCGGGCGAATAGGGACCTGCTCTGCCCAAACATGAGCTGTAGCATTTGCACTTCTATTGCACTCGCCGTACAAAACTAATATTTCGAAAAAATCTTCTTTACTTAATTCCATTTTTTCTAAGTAACGATTAGCAGCATAACAATTAAAACAACAATAATCGGCAACAATTGACCCTATTTAAGTGAAGTTTAAAAACGGAATTGTATGCGAAATTAGGGTAAATTTGCTATCTTTGAAGACCCATAATTTAAAAATGAACGGTCTAAAACAAAAATTGTATTCGACATTTTCTTCTCAGTTTTTTATGTAGAATACGCTCACAAAGTTTTTTATACATGGTGTGGGACACCCTGTATAGGTTTGTTCTTTTACTGGCTGCTATATGATAAAGGCCGATTACCACACTTACAATGCAATGATAGAGTTCTTCAGGGTTTGTTAATATCCACTGCCTGCAAATTGGAAGAAGGTAGATTACAGTTCGAACATTGATTGTAAATTATTATATACAGGTAGTAATTAATTATATTAGTAAATTGAATAATTAAAAAAAATTCTATAATAAATTGCCTGTAAGTGTAAAATTTTTGTATTTTGATGTCAAATGTCCGTTTGTGTTAGTGTTAAAAATGAGTCAATTCCCACGTTTGTTCTTTCCTTGTTTTGGCCATAATCTAACAACAAAAAAGCTAGAGATAGCTAGTAGAGTTGAAAAAGGGGAACTAGATACTGTACAGTTTTTCTCTAACTACATTCCCTTATTCACTTGGACTTGGGGCTCCAAATCATCCACTATTGGATGTTGTTACCAGAGCACATGAATAGTGTCTAAAATGTTACTTCTGGACCACTTCTTGTGGGAGATGACTTTTCCCCCAAAACTCCCCAAACTGTCTAAAATCATATCAAATTACCTCAGAAAATCAGCAAAATCACATAAAAACACCTCAAAAAAGATAAAAAAATCAAAGTTTTTAAATCTCCCAAAAATCACCCAAAATTTCTGGCACACTTCAATTTTAGAGATTCATTTTCTGACCAAAAATCATAAGAAATCATCTAAAAAACACTCAATATCTGAAAAAAAAAACTCCTCAAAAACAGCAAAAAAATCAAAAGTTTTAAATCTCCCAAAAATCCTCCAAAATATCTGGACCATCTCAATTTGGGAGATGTATTTTTTAAAAAAAAGACGTCAAAAACACCAAAAATCACACTAAAACACCTCCAAAACAGCAAAAAATCAAAAAATTTTAAATCTCCCAAAAATCCTCCAAAATTTCTGAACCATCTCAATTTGGGAGATGCATTTCTGGACAAAAAAAACGAAAAATAACCTAAAAAACACCTCAAAAACAAGAAAAAGTTCAAAATTTTTAAAACCTCCCAAAATTTCTGGCGTATTTTTGTCGGGCAAGCTTGTTAAAAACTCCCCCAAAATATCTGAAATCCCGCAAAAATCACAAGACTACACCTAAAAAAAAAAACCCAGCAAAATATTCCAAATTTTTCAGTCTCCCAAACCCGATGTTACACTCTTGGAGTCAATTTCACCCATCTCCATCTCACTTCTGAGAGTTCAGCTGGTTCCCTCCGAAAATCGCAAAATCCAAACTGAAACTATCTAATTAACATAATTGATATCCAAAAAAAATTTCATAATCGTAAAAATCATACAAAATACACAAATTTTATTTATTTATTTCAAATAAATGGGAGAACCAACCCTTGGACAAAGATAATACGAAAAAACAGTTAAATTAAATATATATAAGTAAGATAATGAAATTTTAGAACAAAAAGGAAAACGAAATCAATAAAGATGAAGTAATGTTAAGCTTTAATAATTAATGTCCATGTTTTGTTTTTTTTTACTATCGTGAAAGATGTCAAAATTGGTTAGGATTTTTATAGTACGTTGATTGATTTCGATTCTGCAATAAACTTCTAGAATGCCTAAATTAGCATAAAAACATATAACAAAACTGAGCACTAAATGAAATCATTAAATATAAGTACAACATCACCATGGCACTAAGTTCTAATACCACGGCATCAACACCACCCACAGCTTTCGCTACTCACGACGCAGCAAACTGAGCGTCTTCCATCCTCAAGGGAGAAGAATAAGCAATGAGGTAAACCCGTTAGCAAATTTTTTGGTTCAATTTTCAATGTTTTTATTTTTTACTTAATTTTAAGATATGTTTACATTTTTCGTATTTAAGTATTATTGAAGTACTGTATTTCGATATTCGCTTTTTTTTCTAGTTTTCGTGTTATTTTAATCCTGTATCGAATTTATGTTTTTTTCACATTACTGTATTTAAAATGCCTAATCTTTATATAGCCGTGACATACAAAATAAAATAAATAAGCATCATGGCTCTAGTATAAAATTATTAATACCGTAATATTCAGTGGAATAGTCAATCCACTCATTATTAGTAACATGGTTAATATGCGATATCTCAGCATTTTTTACGGTTATAACAAATCGGTTATTCTACATACATAAGTTAAAAATTGGTTTGTTTATCTTTAAAGTATAATTTTGTTATTATATTAAGAGTGATTTTAAATTTATTATGGCTCGTAATATGATAAACACCTAGAAACCTTATGAGAACGAAATCAAGATATTTGTCGTTAGGAGGCAGCACAGACAAGAGATTTAATCGACACAAAGAGCCACCGACGAGGGGAGAGAATCATATTGACAGCCATGCTATTTTATTTCGTTATCCGTCTGTTCTCCGCAAGCGCAACGTGGATTATACTAAGACGTGGAATCGTGTTTTTATACGGGATAATAAAACTTGCCTGAACTACACTTGATAATAAAACTTACTAAAACTTCTTACTACTAAAACTACAGTTGTCTTGCCTGTCCTAACGAATTTACAGGTAACCCCAGGAACGAGGTCAATTGTCCTGCCTTACAAAATTGATGGAGTAGGTAAGGAAGTTTGTTTTTTTTCAGTAAAATTAAAATTTTTGTTTTAAGAAACGTAGAAAGAAATTTGAAGCAATTAAAAAATAGAACTTACTTACTTACTTTTCAAACCCGCTTATCCGTTAGGGTCGCGGGGGCAGCAGCCCTATGGAGGATCTCCAGCGATCGCGATCTTCCGCCATCAGGCGCATGTCCTCCCTGGTAATATCCAAGCGACTCGAACCCAGATTCTCCATGTAGTCTAGCCACCTGGTTCTAGGCCGACCCCTTGGTCTCTTACCCACCGGCTTGGAAAGACATCTTGTTCGCCCATCTTGTTCATTATCTTTATGGACTGGATAGACAGGGGCAGCCGAGGCGATGAGCGTGTTTGTGTGGGCGACTGCCTGGTGGAGAGGTTGCTCTTTGCGGACGACCTTGTCCTGCTTGGGTCTTCTCACACGAACCTTCAGCATGCACTAGACCGGTTTGCAGCCAAATGTGAAGAAGCTGGGATGAAGATCAGTGTGGCTAAAACCGAAGCTCTGGTTCTTTCAAGACAGCCTGCTCAGTGCGCTCTCCATGTTAGGGGAGCCTCATTGAGACAGGTGGAGAAGTTCAAGTATCTCGGGATTGCATTCACGAGTGATGGACGGCAGGAGAAAGAATTGGATGCTCGGATCGGTGCAGCAAGCTGTGTCAGACGTGAACTGTGGCGATCCGTGGTAACGAAACGAGAGCTGGGTAACAAAGCCAAGCTCTCCGTCTTCAAATCTATCTTTGTCCCCATTCTCACCTATGGTCATGAGGCTTGGGTAATGACCGAAAGAGTGCGATCGCGGGTACAAGCGGCCGAAATGAGATTCCTGAGAGGTGTGGCAGGTGTTACCCTACTAGATAGAGTGTACAGCAGCACAATAAGGGAATCTTTAGGTGTTGAGCCGCTACTTCTCCGCATTGAGAGATCTCAGTTGCGCTGGTATGGCCACGTGATACGGATGCCGCAAACTAGTCTTCCTAGGCAGTTGTTATTTTCCAAGCCGGTGGGTAAAAAATAGAAAAAAAACCTTATACAAAAGTTCGATTATTTGTTCGTTGATATCAGGTTTTCGTCGACATTTGTTGACGTGTATCAGCTTTTCGCTGAACCCAGTCTACGCTTCCGCACTCGCAGAACGTAGAATAGACATACCGCTATCGGGCGTGGCAGCACGGTCTCAGGGGTAAAATAACGTTGATAGGAAACAAAAAAGGCATTTTGAGAGTGACTTTACACCACGTTTTTAAATGTATGTATGTATCTACTAAATGCAATATGTTCGGGATAGGTAGATACAATGCAGATAGCTTGAAGGCAGAGTCGAATTATCGTTAAGCCTATCCTCTAGCCCTGTCGCAATTCATCAAGTGACAGTTTTTGTTTTGCATTTGAATGACCAGAATTCTTAGAAAGTTGTAACCTCTTGTATTCCTATTTGATATAGATCTGTTTGTCAGTATATAAAAATTAATTATTAAGTAAATTAAAAAAAAAATAAAAGAAATAAAAAACTCTTTCACCACAACAAAAATTAAGGAAAAATACAACCTGAACCTGGAAGTGCTTTTCGACAGCAAGACTGTCATCATTCAGCAGGGACCAAGGAGTACACTGGGGGGAACCGAGTGAACTGACTTGAAAGCGGAAAAACTGAATATATATAGCGAAAAGACCACGGTTTTAGGCCAATCAGAGAAATTACACCAAAAGGGGACAAATTAATGATTGGGCAGTTGGGTCCACCATTGGATTATTGTTGAGTCGCCAATGGAACCTGAGTCTGAATTTAGTAGTAAATTATTATTGGTTTTTTGTATGGCCATACTTTCAAAAGTGTCCAGCAGGTGTTTTTTATTTATTGAATGTAACAATTTTAAATTATCGATAGAAAAATCATGTCCAGTCTCGATGGAGTGATTTGCTATGGCGGAAAGGTTGCTTCTCCTGAATCTTCTGTGGTCTATGTGTTCTTTAAGCCTGGTTGATAAACTGCGTTTCGTTTGGCCTTTGTAAACCATTGGGCAATGGGAACAGTGGGCTTCATAGATTCCAGACTTCTGTAGGTGCGATACTTTGTCCTTGGGATTATCCAACAAATATCTTATTTGGTTCGGGTTACTAAAAGATAAAGAAATGTTATGTGGTTTAAAGATCGAATTAAGTCCTTTAATAAAAAACTTATTATAGGGTAAGGAGATAATTTTTTTCTTTTCTTTAACGGTGTGTAAGGTGGTTGTGTCTGAAATAAACTTTTTGAATTTCCTTTTTCTTAACAGGTCTACAACAGTTCGTGCAATATTTTTAACTGTTTTTTATAGCAATATTTTTAATTAAGGAGATTTCGTGCTTAAAAGCGGTTTTACTTAGTGGAAGATTGAGGGCTCTATCGATCATAAAGATAAACGTGGAAACTTTTTGGTTCCAGGGGTGACTAGAATCAATGGGAATGTAATTTAGTTTATTGGTTGGTTTTCGAAAAACGTCGAAAGATAATGAGTTATTATCCCTAATAATTAAAATATCCAAAAAGGGCAGCTTATTATTCTCTTCCATTTCGAAAGTAAACTTTATCGAGGGAAAGAAGGTATTGATGTGTTGAACGAAATTATTTACTTCACAAATATTGGTATGGAAAATGACAAAAATGTCATCGACGTACCGGAACCAAGTGTCGGGAAAATAGTTACCAGAGTTTTTTAGAATGTCCTCGAAACTTTTGAGGAAAATCTCAGCCATTATCGGACTGAGGCATGATCCCATGGGAGTGCCACTATTCATTTTATAAACCTGGCCATTGTATTGAAAGATGTTGTTGTTGACGCAGAGTTCTGTTAAACTTATACGTTCATCAATCTTAATTTTAGGGATTTGGTTCTTGCGAAGAATGTCTTTAAGGAAATTAAGAGCTTCAGGAATAGGTACATTGGGAAATAGTGAGACATGATTTTTCTATCGATAATTTAAAATTGTTACATTCAATAAATAAAAAACACCTGCTGGACGCTTTTGAAAGTATGGCCATACAAAAAAACAATAATAATTTACTACTAAATTCAGACTCTGGTCCCATTGGCGACTCAGCATTAATCCAATGGTGGACCCACTGGCCAATCATTACTTTGTCCCCTTTTGGTGTAATTTCTCTGATTGGCCTAAAACCGTGGTCTTTTCGCTATATATATTCAGTTTTTCCGCTTTCAAGTCAGTTCACTCGGTTCCCCCTTGTGTACTCCTTGGTCCCTGCTGAATGATGATAGCCTTGCTGTCGAAAAGTGCTTCCAGGTTCAGGTTGTGTTTTTCCTTAATTTTTGTTGTGGTGAAAGAGTTTTTTATTTCTTTTATTTACTATTATCCGCATACTTATTTTTTCCTTTTTTGTCATATTAGTGCACATTCTGTTTACTTTTGTGCCTTTATTCCGGGAAATTTTTCATTAAGTAAATTGTTTACTCCTAACGCATAGAAATATTAGAGAGATACATTGAGATCGTTGATGTATTTCAATGAACTATGCTATAATTCCATGGCAATAACACCAATATAATTTATAGTGATAGTATGTTGAAGGTGAAAACGTAGATGGTAGTTTTAAAAAACGCTGTTGATAGCCTCTGAGCCACTTTGAAAGAAAAGCATCATAAAAGAAGGGATGTAATGCGATTTGCAGGTATAATTGGAACATATAATGTTGATATATGTTTCTTTTCTTAGATTTATTAAATGCTTCTCAGGAAACATACGTAAAATTTTTATTTTTCATATAACATGGTTCGTACGGTCCTTAAAAGTCCTTAAGAACTCCTTATTTTCAGTTTTAGGTTTTAAGGGCCCTTAAAAAGTTTTTAAAAAGTACTTATTTTTACCTTAACAGTCCTTAAATGTGACTATTTATTATATGGTCCTTAAGAAGTACTTTTTTTAAGTATTTTATGTAAAACATGACTTTTTTGTATTGTTAAAAAATTCGAGAAATGGAAAATCATTTGCTGCCGTAAGGGTAGGGGGAGATGGCGTCTCCTTGCCTTACTCCTTTTCCAAGGTTGATCCTTGCTTTTCCTTTATCCAAACGAATGGTAACAGTCGCTTTACTAAATATCTTCTGGAGCATACTAATATAGCTTCCGGCTATTCCCGTTCTTTCCAGAGCTTTCACTACAGCATGTGTGAACACCGAGCCGAAGCTTTCTCAAAGTCGATGAAGCAAAGCAAAGTGGCACTTCATATTCGTTGTGGCGTTCGATAAGTTCTCTAATAACTTGAATGTGGTCGATCGTGCTATATCCGCTTCGAAAGCCCGCTTGTTCTCTTGGTTGTGCCGAGTCTAGTGCTGAATCAAGTCTGTTTGCCAGGACTTTACTAAAGATCTTATAAACAACTGACAAAAGGCTGACGGGGCGATAGTTCTGGATATTTTCTCAGTCTCCTTTTTTGAAAAAAAGAACCATCATTGCATTATTCCAATCATCTGATACGTCTGACATCTCAAGGCATTTCGTGAAAAAACTTGCCAGTAACTTGTTGAATTCTTCTCCTGCTTCCTTAATCAGGTCAATTGTAATTCCATCTTCTCCGGGGGACTTTCCTTTCTTCATGGATTTAATAGCCTTGTCAACTTTGCCTTCCATAACCGGTGGCACTTCATCTTTTCCTTTCAGTTGGTCTGCTCTTCTTACGCCATTATCATCTTCACATTTGTAGAAGTCCTCCACAATTTCGATGATTTCATTTCCATTCTTCGTGATTGTGCCATTTGCTCTCTTGAGTGCAAATATTCCTCTTCTTCCAATGCAGAGCTTTCTCTTCGCAGTTTTCAAACTCTTGTTATCTTCAACCGCCTTTTTGACAAGATTGCAGTTGAACTTCCGAACATCTTCTGTGATGTGTTTCCGTACTGTCTTGCAAAGCTCCACATATTCTATTACTGATCTTATATCTTCTCCTTTTGTCTTCATTTCTTCATTAATTTCCTCATTTCTTCTGTGAGTTTCGTCTGTGGTTTGGAAACTTGTTCTCCAGCTACTATTTCCGCTGCTTCTTTTAAGTGTTTAGTTAGTGTCCTGTTAATATCTGTGATGTCATCTTCCTGGATGTCGCTCTGTAAGATTTCAAAGCGATTTCACAGTTCTAGCTGGAATTCCGTTCTGCGTTCTTGCAGGCGTGCAATGTTGATGATCTTCTTTGTGTTCCTGAAAAGCTTTCGTCTTTCTGTTTTCGTGTTTAGAACAAGCTTGCATCTTACCAGTCTGTGGTCGCTTCCTGTGTTGAAGTTGTTGAGAACAGTGCAGTCGTGTATCAAGTGCTTCCTATTTGCCAGAATGTAATCTATTTCACTAGTTGCTCCATTTGGGCTTTTCCAAGTCCATTTACGCTGGGGTTTCTTCTTGAAAAAGGAATTCATGATGTACAGTTGTTCGTAATCTGCAAGTTCCACCAGTTTGTTTGTTTCCTCTTTCATTTCTTATACCATAACCATGACCACCAAAAAAATTTTCTCCTTTTTTTTTTTCTCTGACATGGGCGTTAAAGTCGCCCATAACAACTTTAAGAAAATAGTTTCCTGTTGGGTTCATCTTGCCAACTTCCTCATCAGAGTAGCTTGTGGTTGGCGCATAGGCCTGTATGATCTGTATCTTGTATCTTCTCGACAATTGGATGACCAATCTTGCAATTCTGTGGGAGGCACTATCAAGCTCAATGATTTGATTCTTCCATTTCTTATGAATAAGGAATCCAACACCACTAACTCTTCCGTCGGTTGTTCCACTATACTGTGGTATAGTACGTGCCCACTGTTCAGCTCAATTTTATCTTCACCTTCTTACTTCGCAGAGTCCAATGATATCCCAGTTGATCCTATCCAATTTTTCTTCTAGTTCTTGCAGACGACTCGCTGAGGAAAGGGAACGTCCGTTATAGGTAGCCAGGGTCAGTGTCTTGTGGTGGCCAGGTCCGAACGGATATTTTTAGCACCCTCTACCTTCATGTCTTGCTGGTTGCCACCATAACCAGGGACAATCTGGCTGCCGGGAACTGAGGGCCATGGCTGATTTTGAGAAGTAATCATGGCTGATTTTGAAATGTTTAGAGAGTAGTGGGCCAAGATCCTCTGCACTGGCCCAGTGCGTGTTGGAGGAAGCCCATCCGTGTCCATTCACCATGCACAAGGCAGGATTACTAACAGGCTGCCCCAACTGGAAGGTACGAATTGGACATTAGGCTTCTGTGTATTGCACAGTGCCGTAGCGAATATAAGTGGCGCCCGGGGACAAAGTGTATAAATTGCGCCCCCCCTAGCAAGGTTAGCAAGGCTGGCGCCCGGGAACAGATGTCCCCCCTTGCTCCCCCTTAGCTACGCCTCTGTATTAATCATGTCCTT
>JAHWFO010029581.1:630553-641207 GCA_023313115.1 Rhysida immarginata
CCTGCGCTGTGTGTCGCAATCTTGGGCAAAGCGGAGAAAGGGACATTAACTGCGCAGACGTCGGATAGGACGGTTGCTGTGGTTTCCCATCATGTTTTGTGTGACTAGCGGGCTAAAAGCAACGTGCGTCAACTGGATGTCCACTCCAAACTTGAGGTGCGAGTAGCAATCCGATTTCTATGGGCTAAACTGATGAATTGCACGGACATTCATTGTGTAATCACTGCTGTATATGGAGAGCGTGCTATTTCCCGGCAAGGAATTGTAAAGTGGTGTCAACAATTTGAAGCAGGACGCACGGATATCACAGACGAAGATCGCGTAGGCAGGCCTGCAAATGTTGACCCGTGTGGATGCGATCATTAGAGAGAATCGGAGCCAATAAAGTGTACTCAAAAGTGCACGATAACGCAACACCTCACAAGGCCCGCCAAAGTGGGAGGTTTGGCAACATCCTCCATACAGTCCTGACTTCGCGCCATGCGAATTTCATCTTTTTGGTAAGCTCAAAACTGAACTCGGTGGACAACGATTTCGAAACGATGAGGTGAAAGCGGCTGTCACCGTGTGGTTACAAAACGCTGGAGGAGATTTCTATGCATCCGGAATCGAAAAGTGAACCAAATTGTATGTTGCTATAGCCATGTTCTTTTGTATAGGTGGTGTAATAAATGGCCATACCGTGGAAGTGAAGTGTAACTTACTTTTTGATCTCCCCTCGTATTATTTATTGAAACACCCTTGTAAGACTTAAGACTCAAATAATCAAGTGGTTCCAAAAATACATCAAATATTTGTGAAATAACCAATCTTTTGCAAAGTTCTGTTAACTTTTTCTTTTCAGGAATTACTAATTGGATCCACAAATGGAAAAAAAATGGCTGGAAGTTAAGTGATGGAAAACCTGTTATAAATGAAGAGGATTTCAAAGCACTTGATAAAGCAAGAGAAGGGATGCAAGTCAATTGGGTGAGAAAGCCAAACGTTATTTCGTTCAGCATAGTTATTAAAACAGTAAATACAAGGGGCACACTATACTGTATTGATTTACACTTTTTGTTTTCTTCCACTTACGGTTAACAATTTCACTTGTGACAAGATTCATGCATAGTTAGTACATCATTCCGCCACCATGTAACAGCAAAAGCCAAGAGGATTCCAGCTGTCCATGCCACTGCCCACTTCACTCGTCGCTGTCAGTGTATGAGTGGACAACATGGATAGCAATTATAAAGGGCAGTGCTAGACAAGTTGGTTTCTCTTGAAAGAGGGTGTGCCTGCCATTGCAAAATTTTATAGAGGGAGATAATATCGAAGAGGTGGACCTAACATCTGATGTGTAACCTGTCTGTACATGCAGAAAAAATAAAGTGTAAATCAATATAGTATGCCCTTCGTACATGTGTACAAAAACTGTCATGAAGCTAGATGTTTAAGCATTGGTTTCATTTATCATTGATTGGCCTCAGTGGCTCAGTGGTTGCCTGTGATGCACGAGGACGCGGATTCGACCGCGGCCGAGGACTACGAGGATGTTTTCAGGGGGAAAATCCTGAGATTACGCGCTTCCTTCGGAAGGGAAGTAAAGCCTTTGGTCCCGTGTAGTCTTTGTCAGTTGCACGTTAAAGAACCCTTGCGAGGTAAAATTTGCAGCCCCTATAACGCTGTCCTGAAATGACCATAGCAGTTGAAAAGGATGTTAATACCAAACAAACCAAACCAGTCATTTATCATCGATTGCACAATGCCTTTCATATAACCCTTTACCAGTCTAGTAAGATTATGGTTGGTTGCTCATAATTAAAAAAATGGCTGCATTTTATTTTATTTCACAAGTAATAAAGTTACACCAACTAACTTTTAGAAATTCCTTAGAGCCCAATTACCTACTCAGTTCTTGAATACACCCCGAGTAGAATGGCTGTAACATCATGTTTTAAGCAAAAGAAACTCTTGGAAACTCTTTTCATTTTCAAATTAATGCAGAGAGATACATATTATGAATGATCACATTACTGCAGTTTGAAAGATTAATTCCTAAGGTTAGCTAAGGCAACTATAGCAAATCTGTGGTGCTGGAGTCGATATTGTGGTCATAAAAAAAGTAATTAAAATTAAAGGCTTACTTACATCAAAGAACTCTACAAGAAAAAAATTTATTTTAGAAAGATTTTTTTTTTCACATTTCTGACATTTTATCTTTTAAGGTATATATACAGGGGCACTCAGGAGAAGAAGGGAACGAAATGGCAGACTCTTTAGCTGTGGCTGGAATTCATAAACCTTTGAGCCAGTAGCCTGGAAAAGAAATGTATTTAAATTATTGTAGATAATTATTTGTACATTTTTATAATTTCATAGTGTATATAGTTTTTCATTTCAAATAAACTTGTTAATTCATCCATAAAATATAGAGGAAATTCATAATTGAAATTTAACATATTGCACATTTAGAGCACGGAACACCCTCCTACCTAATGCCATTTAGAGCATTAATTTAAACAAATAGTACAATTCGAAACTTGATATCTCAAAAAAATTTTATTTTCACTATTAATTCAATGTAAGCATTGACTTACGGTTCTTTTCTCTGAGAAATTTTTCGTACGAAAACTAAGAAATTTGGGTCATTTCTGTAAGATGATTCTCGTGCATTAAGCAGAAAAAATTCATAAAAAAATTGTTCGATCCCCTTGGCAAGTCTCTGTTGCATACGAGATGTTTGGCATGTGCAGTTTGTGTGTTTCTGACGTTAGTGGCACAATCTACCAGGAACCGGACATTTGCCACACCTAACTGCTTTAGTATCCTTCTTGTAATTAATAACTATAAAAGAAAAACAACTAACTAATCACATACAGAAAATTTTTTTATTAAGTAAAAGGTAAACAATAATACTAGAGTGTAAAAATTAAATAATAACATAAATACTTATGTGAATAATAACTATAAAAGAAATACGACAAACTGATCACATACTGGAAATTAAATATTTATTCAAGGTAAACAATAACATAAATATGATGGTGTAGGACTTTCAATTCAATCGGAACCATAATTAATGCGTCAGGGTAAACGAAGCCGAAGATAAATATTAGATAATAAAGAATTACGATTGTGGACGGCATGGTGATAAAGGTTTCATCCCGGGTCCCACTTCAGCTCAAATTGGCAGTTTCTACCAATTTCGCTGTTGCTCGCATGGAAACATCGCTAGATCAAGCTCGACGGCCGAGCCCAGCCTCCACCTCAGCTCGACGGCACAGTTCTCCCAATGGCGTTAAGATCAATTCCACCTATGTTTCCAGAGCTCTGGAATGTCCACCAAGCCACTCTCGACGATGAGGATCGAAAAAATAATTTTTGCGAGGGTTGGCATCCAACCCTTTGGAAGGCGATTGAAAATATACGGAAAGATCAGAGTTTAGTCATAGACCCTGTGCATGGACTGTGTGACCGGTCAGAAGACACTGCCGGAATTTTTAAACAGTATAGGACATGCTATCCGATTGAATTGAAAGTCTTATTATGTTATTGTTGAAAATCTTATTGAAGATCATCACCATCATATTTATGTTATTGTTTACCTTGAATAAATATTTAATTTCCAGTATGTGATCAGTTTGTCATATTTCTTTTATAGTTATTATTCACATAAGTATTTGTTATTATTTAATTTTTACACTCTAGTATTATTGTTTACCTTTTACTTAATAAAAAAGTTTTATTTTCCGTATTTGAATAGTTAGTTGTTTTTCTTTTTATACTTATTAATTACAAGAAGGATACTGCAGCAGTTAGGTGTGGCAAATGTCCTACACCCCCATTTACCGTGTGTCCCAGAAATGAGCGACGCTTTGAAAATTCAATTAACGAAAAACTGTAGGCGATAAAAATGTATGGTTTGCTGGATTCTGCTAAATTTCAAAATTAGTTACAAAGTTCGTCAACAGACACATTGTGCTGCTATTCTCTACGCATTGGATAAGTGCGGAGTAGGGTGGTGACAACTCTTACTTCCATCCATCACTTTGATTCCGGATGCGCTCAGCCACGCATCGGAGAACACGTCTGTTACTCAAATACTCATACGATACTAACAGTCTCTCTTGGTAAAGTTAGTATTCTCTGTCTATTTTTCTGAATTTTTAATCATTTGACCTTTTAAAATAAGTTACTTCCATCCATCATCGAATTTTAACAAGCAAAAACTATGCCTGCTTGTTGTGTTTCTGCATGCAGCAATCACAAAGGTGGAAGGCTACAAAGAGGTAATTACGGGTAATTAAAAAAAAAAAAAAAAAAGGAAGATGAACACAACTGATATTTCAAAAATGAACGTACTGACGAATATTTAGGAGGCGCAATAATTAAAAATATTCTGAGATGAATAAAAAATTGTTCCATATGCTACAAAGCTTTAGTGATGAAGAACACATCT
Source organism: Rhysida immarginata (assembly GCA_023313115.1). Lineage (NCBI taxonomy): Eukaryota > Metazoa > Arthropoda > Chilopoda > Scolopendromorpha > Scolopendridae > Rhysida > Rhysida immarginata. The sequence continues at coordinate 634,995 of JAHWFO010029581.1, forward strand.
AAGAGGAGGATATTAACGTAGCCAATAAGAAATTAGGTAAAATTGTAAGTGGAGCTTGCTCGTTGATCGGAGTGGTTCGTTCAGGTAGACTTTCCTCCTCGGGGAGGAATACCCCTCCCCCTTCATCCATTTGACTTTCATCAAGAAATGTAATCCAGGCAAAAACCTGATTATGGGAGTAAAACGAGCCGATTCGGGATGATTGTCACTGCATGTATAGCCCCTTAAATGTGTTCCCCTGATTCCTGGCAATAGCCCAGCAGCGTAATTTCCATGGTAGTTGACTTCTCTGCAGGATGGCGAGAGGAATTTTGTCACATACCTCCTTGCACACTTTCCAAAGTCCAGTAACGGTTTTGGGGTGATGCCTTCCGAGACCCCTTTTGAGAAGGCCAAAGCCACAAAGTCCATGGGGGAGGCATCAGATTACTTGAAATTCTATGTTCATTGCACGATGTAGCTGGATGCCTTATCTTGATGAACACAAACTCTGTTGCTCCCCTCTCCATACAACACCAGGATCTCCTTCGAGTAAAGAGGTTTCCAAATGTTCTCCTGGTAGTAATTTGCATTCACCTTAGCGTTTTTCTCCATCCGACGAAGTTGCAACAGTCCTTTTGAGCAGTATCCCAACCCCACCATGAAGCCTTATGTAAAACTTTCACGACATTTGCGCACCTAATCAGTCCAGCCTTTGCATCTGTTGGACGGTAGGCAATTGCACGAACCTTACCACAATCTGAGGTAAACCCACGCTTCATCCAACGTGACAACAAACCGCCATTTCTCATCTGCAAGGTAGCCTTCATAGAGTATGTGGGAATTGGTTTATCATTCGCAGATGTGGCATTCATTAAGAGCATGAACCCTGGTTTTATGGAACTTCCGGAGGCCCAAGTCGTAATTAATTATGCGGTTTACTGTTGACTGAGATATTCCTGCCTTCTGTGTTGGTGGAGGGTTTTCCTGTGCAACTATCTTGATGTACAGCTGGGGTCTCTTCTGAGGTAGCTTTTCATGTGTGAACTCGTCGGGAACACTCGAATTACTTATGTTGGCCAGAATGGAGTTAACAGCGGCCTTCAATAATTAAATTCCTTCATTAAATTTACCACTACCACTTACAGGACACCCTGTATACAATTACAAATTAAAATGATTAAATTGCTTCAAACCAGACTTAATTATACCAGTTTTCTTTTGATTCAGTTTTGCACCAGAGAAGCTTTGCTCATATTATCACACTACGAAATGGTCATCTCTTGGGCCCCCCCACTGTAGGATTTTGCATGGATCACATTTGTTTAAAGCTTAGCAACACTGAATTTGCCAATAAGGAAAACTGGTTGATAATTAATGAAATAAATTAATTGGCATCACTAAATATCTTCCACAAACTTTAAAATGGCCTATTCTTTTTACTAGTTAGAAACCCCCATGTAACAATTTCCAATTAAGTTGACTACATTACAACATCCATAAGCTCAGAAAAATTACACAAAAATTGCCAATTGCCATATCCTATCTCCCCATTTTTTTTTTTGTTTAAAAAAAAATAAAAATAAAAAAAAATTGCAATATAAAGGCAAACACAATTCATCCTGAAAAGAACACTCTTTATTAGTGCCAAAATGTTCTCATATACACAAAAACAAACCAGTCAGTTCAGAGTCACGTTAATGTATTTGTCTAACAATTCAAAGAAATTTGTATGGAAAGAAGAAAAATGAAAACTACAAAAAAAATTTTTTTTTTTCAAATCCTAATTTTAAGAAATGTACTTTACATCAAAATTTGCAAAATATACTACTTAAGATTAAATTACATATGCTAAATCCTGCCAGTTTGAAAGGATTAAGAGGTTATTTATTCTTTAAGAGATCAACTCCTGCAACAAAATAGGATTTTATTCTTATTGGCTGCTTCTGTTCAGCAGTGCAGTGACGGACATCAACCAAAAAAATAAATACATTTCCAGAGTGTGCTTGATTATTATAAAGTGAGCACCTACAATTGGCAAAAATAGTTTTCACATCTGTTAAATACTCACTGTTTGTTTATTTATTTATTTATTACTCGATTATAAAATATATGCCTGACACCATTTTTTATTGAAAGCAAGGTCAAGCTAAGATGGGATGTAGGAAGGTGAGGACTGGTGGGACAGGGAAAAAGAAAAATTACAGTACCCAATTTTGTATGAAAACTGCAAAGGGACAAAAGTCTGGACATAGATTGGCTTTGTCATCAACAAAAGCACTGGAATATTTGGAATTCAAAGACTATCACTAGAATATTTTATCGTGATCACAAATTTATAGTGTTTTCTTTTCAACAGTCTTGAAATGCTGGGCATCACATTCATCGTGATTAAAATAATTTATAGGATCATTATTACATGGATTTGGTGAGCAAACCTGTCATATGTAGCAAATCAAAGTACTAAATAGAAAAATAAATACAAAAAATTTAAATAGTGATAACATAAGACAAACTTTCTTTCCTTTTTAAATAATTTGTACCGACATCCTTATTTTTAATCCAGAAGTTACCGTTGTATTCATCCTTATAAAGTTTTTCTTAAAACAATTTAAACCTTAGTAACCTTCCTTATCTATTGTTAAGGAAATTAAAAAACAAAAACATTGAACAGATCAAATACACAACTTGCTTTCTATTGGTATTACTTACCAAAATAAATAATTAATAAAGAAAATTTAAAAAAAAACAAAGAAGAATAATTGCAAAATAAATAAATAAAGGAAACATTTTTTTCTCTAAGTCAGTCAGTTAGAAATAGTTAAACAGCATATTTTTGACTTATACGTTTCTCTCTTTTTTTTCTTTTTTTTTTATTAAGTATTAACAAGTGATGTGATGAGTGTGATTTAAACTTCATACTGTTCAACACCTTTTTCATTTTAATTTTTTTTTTTTCAACAATCAAGAAAATTTGCAGCCATAAGAAGTTCAAGAGCAATCTCTGGAGCAATTGGGAATTCGGGAATTTCGGTTGAACTATTGGTGTAGCGAACTTTGTAGGTGAAATACATGCAGACTTTTTGTAGAACGTGAGAACTAGGAAAAATAAATTCAATTGGACAATTAAAAAAAAAAAATGAAAAATTAAACGAGACATTAACAAATCTAAGATAACACTTGAAAAAGACAACTCACGGAATTTCTCTAAAATTTACTTCATTAGTTTCATTTTCTGCAAATTGACCTGGAAAAACAAACAAACTTTGATTAAAATAAACACCCATCAGGCCCCAACATTTCTCAAGTATATAAAAATTGCAATTATTATAATCCAATAAACTTCTCAGTTTAATTAAAGAAAGAAAAAAAAATCATTTTCTAATCCATGATTCAATGCCTTTCACATTAAATTTTCCCGCTAAAATGAATTTGATCTCGTTAAAAGGTTGAACTTACAACTAACAGTTAAACTACAGTATGAACCCCCAGAAAAAGTTACTGGAATCTGATGGTTAAGAAAACTACATGAACCATCTAAATTGCTTCAAGCAATATCTAATGACATGTTAATTCTAACTCTTAGTTATACTATTGGTTTATACTATCATGCACTAATTTTATACAATAATCATATGTGACAAATATTTTTGAATTGGCACAAAGTCAATTGTCATTTGCAATTCTATACTAGGTACAAGTATCCACATATAGTGGGCAAAGAATTTTTTTCTTCCAATGTCTTAAGATTTTAGCACAAAAAAATAGGAATGTCAAATTTGAGTGTCAGTCAACCTCTAAAGGAAAACAGAATTCCTTGAACTTCAGAACTACAGGGTGTCTCAGAATTCATTGTACAAACTTCTAGGGGAGTTAGTATGGGTGATTCTAAGCAAAAAAGTCCATATGAACATGTGTCCGAACTTGAACGATAACAGATATGAACAGAAATAAAAATGGTGACACCAGGATCAACAAGTTAATAACTCGGGTCCTGTAAAACCTAGATTAACGAAATTTGGGGGAATAACAGGGTACATAAGACTGTGTATACCGTTAAAATTTGATCGAATTCCAACAAGAAGTTTCAGAGTTACTCATTCAACATCATAACATGTGCTCACTTGTGAGTACTAACTAGCACTTGTTACTATTTTGACTGTGTAACTCTGAAACAAGATGTAACAAGATGCTCCCCTAGAAGTTTGTACAATGAATTCTGAGACACCCTGTATAAGCATCAGCACTTCAAAATCTCATTCATCTTTTTCTACTTTTATCGTACTGCGGAACACCTATATGAGAAAGAAATGACCTTCAAGCTTCTGAAGGCACCCTCCCATAGACTAGTAGGTCTGGCCAATAAAAGTTTAAAGGAAAAGGCTGTATCTACGTTTCACCTCACTTATGGTAAAACCATCAGTGTATGGTGTCTACAGATAAAAGGCCAGAGTCATCATAAGCCGATTTTACATAGCAGTTTAGTTGGTAGCCGTGACGAGCTGTTCTATCACGTTACTTCTTGTGGGTTTTTTTATCCTCCACACTGACAAGTTGAGCCTTTTGTATTCGTGTGGTCACTTTACTGTCAAAACAAAAAGCTTCATCTGCAAGCAGAAGTATTCCTCAATAAGCTTTCACATTTAAATCAGCATTTAAAAACTATTGAGGACTATACCACCAGATGACATCTTTTCGTGGCTTCACAAAGTAAGGAAGAGATTAGCCTAGAAAAAATTAGGAAGCCTTAGGCCGCATACAAAGCAAGAGCGTCGAATCAAGAAACGATTCCTGAACAAGGAGCTAAGGCGAGGAAATTGTAAAGGGTGATCGAATTCTGGATGGGGATTAAGTCCGTTATCCATTGTTCGAGTCCTATAGAAATTTCGCTTCTTGACTATGCTCAAGCAGTGTACGCGGCCTTAGATTCCTAAATAAGTGGATTTCATGAAGTGTCTTGGAAAACTTTACTCAAGAGTTCTTAATTAAAGGATAACTGATAAAGAGCTTTAAGCTTATTACCTGATTTCAAGCAATGAAATTGATTAAACTAAGATTCAGTTAATGTGCCCCTAATACAGATTCCGAAATTAGTACTTTGCCTCTATGCCTTGAAAATATAAATGTAGGTCACTGAAATGCATGTACTTTTATTTACTTGAAAGTAAGAATTTTGCTGAATTCAGTGCCCCATTGCATTCGAGCGTGCCATGCTGCCCTTTGTTTCCGTAACCATCACTGCTTACATGAACGCATACTGTTCTTTACATCATTATTATGATTATTATTATTATTATTATTAGATAGTAAATTATATTTTCATTCCTGGAAAAAGGACTAATACAGGGCGAGTCGAAAGTCCCCGATCTCCAAGTTTAAGACTTATTTACTGCAAAACAAGTATTGCTGCTTGTGATAGTTGTGCGTGATCTTATGAATGTGCTGCGCAACGTGAGAGCACCACATGACATGACAGTTGCACAGGCAAACAGCAACATTCAGTCGGTCACGATTCTCACGCAAGATCAGATTCACATTCTTAGAAGCAGGCCTCGAAGTGAAAAATAAAAAAAATATAGGATACTATTTTGATGCATTATAGGCCTGTTTATATTAATTAATGCAAACCCCATTTTTGTTTATTGTATATTTTTATTTATTTATTTATTTACATTTATACTATACAATTTGCTTTTATTCTCAATTTTCCATCGACTTTTCAGTCACCAGGCATGGGGGAGGGGGAGGGAATTAGTTCAAAGGAACTTCGACCTAACGAACTAGCGTATAACATTGAATATACTGGTACATTAGTGTATTATATGCTAGTTTCATTTGAAATTCGTCAGATCAAAGTTCATTTTACCCCCAACCCCCCTCCCCAGTCGTTATAGTGCTAATATTTCTGTCTAGCAAATTTTGGGTTCTTTTTCAGGTCAACATTTTTCGCATAATAGTAGAATACTTATGGTATCTTGTGTTTTGCTGTAGCCAATGTACGCTGTATTAATCTAACATATTCTTACTTTTTACTAATTGCCGCCAATGCAATGCCATGAGCACGTCACGTGATTTTGTTGATAGTTATTCCAGTATTACCAATCTCATTAACATTATGTGAACATCTATAGTTCATCCACCCTTACCTTGCGCGGGATGTAAACAAAAGCACGTGGTGAAGTGCAATTCTATTGGCTGATTGAGCCTTGCAACTTCAGTGTTCCTGGGCGCACA
>JAHWFO010029581.1:641607-652155 GCA_023313115.1 Rhysida immarginata
ATAAATTAATGTCTATCTTTTATAAAGCTTGTAAAAAATGTTTCAATGTTTTTTGATTAAATCGTATATCGGATGATTTTCATAAATTATTTTTCATACATAATGGGATAAAATAAATTTACAAAATAAATATTTTATATAAATGTCTTTCTTGCTATAGCTTTATATTAAAATAGATACTTTTTCTTTTTAATAAATAGTAAAAAGCCCTAAAGACTTTCAATTGAATCTTTTGAGGGCATAAGGGATTAGTGGATTAAAGGATAGAAAGATAGGGATTCATCTGGCCTTGCCAAGCCATGTGTATCGGGGGAAGCTAAATTGATTCCTCCAATCACAGGAGCCTGCGCAGGGATACTTAGCGATTTCGTGGTGATTTTTTGTTTACATCCCGCGCAAGCTTACGATGGACCGAGTTTACATGACTTGTTATATATATAATACAACGAACATGGGTACTTTTGAGCATTGCACATTGTCTTAGAGTGTACATTTATCCAGGGCAGAGCCAGCACCCTCTATATCTAATTGATATAGAGGGTGCTGGCAGAGCCAATAAAAGTCTGATTGGAGCAGTTTTACTGTATTTACAAAAATGATAATTCATCTGCTTAAAACGTGTTAAAGTATCGCTAAAATAGTATCATCGCGCTAGAAAAATAAAAAACGCGCTAAAATAGTGCCACCGTGCAAAATTGAATATTGTTTAAAAGAGGCTGGCACTCTCCCTCATCATTTCACTATTCTCATGGGAAAACATTACACATGGTTATTTCTTTCGAGTAACTAGCCACGAAACTCATGACGATGTAATAGTCACGGGTTGCGATATTAACTGACACTCCCATTTAAACACGATCCAACTGTTATTTTGACCACCAGATGGCAAAACATCAACGTCTCCTCTAAATAATCAGATGTACAATAGAATTCAACTAGTTATAAACTTCAAAGCTTTTATCCTAAATAAATGATTCATAGAAATTTGTTAAATGAAGCATAGATTGCTCAAAGTGCCTTCTACTTCCGGGATGTGCCGATAGCATTGGAACAGTTACATGTCATAACCTCTTCAATTAAGAAAGCATGCAATGGTAAAATATTGATATGGCACCATAAGTACTTTTAGGACGATTAATACGATTAATCGTCCTAGCTTTTATATCCCACGCTAATCCAGCACCTCCTAAAGAGAAAGCCTCGGCACGGAAATCGTCATACATTGTTACATCGTCATAGTAGTGCAAATTCAGGGCTTATTATTGGTAGAAATACGAATAACAATCCACTACTATGATGATGTAGCAATGTTATGACGTTTCCGTGCACAGGCTCTCTTTAGAAGGTGTTGGCTAATCCCGTTCTGAATGCTAGGATCGCCACCTAGCTGCCGCCACTGAATTACACACAATACTTCCGGTGCTAGTCATGAATATTTATGCATGTGGACATAAGCCCTTTGGAAAATTAGTGATTCAAATGCAAGGGAGTTCTTTTTTTCCACTGCAGTTTTTCCGTTGATTGAATTTTGGATGAATAGACATATTGGTAATGTTTCTAATGCAGTAGCAGTTAGACTATTTATTAAAATATAGGAGGATACGAAATATAGGAGATATATAAGACATTTTTGAACGATTTCTTCATAATATAGGAAAAATAGGAGGACTTCGAGGCCTGTAGAAGTTTATTTTGCGGAAAAAGGTACCAATGTTGCATTCAGCGCTTTCAAAGGAAGTTTTGTGGTGCTCCTATATTGTACTAAGGATGATCAATTGTGTATGATCTTGTATACCGGTTTTATAAGTAATGTAAACCTAAAAGTGCACGACAGAATGTGGTGACAACCACGTTTCTAGAGAAAATTCAAGCTTCCCTTCATCTTAACACAAGAAGAAGAAAAGAAACCACTATTCCACATCAATGAATTCATAATAGTAAAATTCATGCATAAATGATGTTTCTCACTGATGGGTGACACAAGAGCTCCAAAATGTTTTAATTTTATAAATTCTTTGATGTGGATAGATAGTTCCTTTTCTCCTTTTGGTGTTATTCTAGTGTTTTGGATGTCCTATATTTCTATTACTATTTTCATCTATTTTGTAGCTATAAAATGATCCTCCAAATACCACCCAACATTTAATTTACACCCTCCTACTCAGTACTGCCTTTCCTATGAACAGAGTTTATTTTCTACAGTAGAGCCATTTATACTTTAACAAACTATATTTCAAAACTTTTCACAAAGCACCTTATGCCACCCCCCCCCCCCTATTTTTTATTCTGAAATCATCCTAGAGATATGGCTCCTAATGGATGGTCTCCAATGCCATATAAGATAATATCTCATAGTATTGGGCATATCACAATCTCAAATTGAAGCATCCATTGCAGCCAACAGGTTACACTGAATAAACCTGTTCTTCAACCCTTCCTACATCTATGTACCTTAGATTTGTACGAATAAAATGTTTGGTATACATGATATTTTATTCTCCTATCTTCCTCGTGTCCTCAAATATCATACGCACCCTGTAGATAAATAGCTAGGCATTGAGTTATTGATCTAAGTTTCTCAGCAAGAAGTGCTATATTAAAAATCAATTTTAAAATAAAAAATAAGCCCTTTTTAAGGCCTTAAAAAAGGGTTTCAAAAACTAGCACTTTTTAAGGTTTTTAAGCACCGTAAAACCCGGGGATGGAAGCCTTGCCACATGAGTATGATCGAGCCTGTACATGGCAGCATCCAATCTGCATTTTGGCAAATGTACATGGAGTGAACACTACCTTTGTATATGGTGACATTTTTGTTTACGTCGATCAGATTTTATGGTCATGCGGCAAATAACGCTAGAGGTCATCCATCAATTCAATAAAGGGTCTGGTAAATGACCAGAGCCACCCAGAAAGCCAGTACAGAAATTACTTTGAACAGGTCTATATGAAAACTTTCTTTTTTCAAATACATGTAAATAAAACTGTATTCTCAATCACAGTCATGTTCAAAAATCATGTACAGTGCAACAAATCTAGCAGTAATCCACGATTCAACACAGCCTTTCGAAACAATAATTGTATAATACTGTTCTGAAACACACTATAGCAAAAATTATATGCAGGGTTCCCACAGAAAATCTATCTCATTTCCCTGACCAAATCGTCGTAATTTTTTTAAAAAAACATGTCTCTACAACATTTTTTCAGACACAATTTTATTATTATTATTAGTTGTCACATTATATAAAAATAGTATTAGCATCAGTATTGCGAGGCTTTTTCAATAATTTTTGCCTCCTGGTCCGTAACTGGACACATAAATGTAAGTATAGATGTCTCCAGTAAAATCTATTTCCCTGACAAATGCATGAAAATAACCCTTCTTCCCTGACCACGTTTCATTTCCCTGACTTTCCAGAATGTGGGAACCCTGTATATGGGCAAAATCGAAAGTGGAACATGCAAATTGGCATGCAACTCATGTGAACGTGTTTATATCGAAAAATTATGTTCGCTCAATACCAAGTCAGAAACATCAACTCTGTAATATTGATGAGACTAGGACAATATAATAACCCTCATCTATCAGGATATAATAATTTTTCTGTCTCAAGAGGTATCTGTTGTTTTATTAGCAATGAACTTCCAGTTGAGGTTATTGAAGAAGGTACCTGTGTCAATGACGGCTACGAATTTCTTACTTTGTTAGTAAACAATACATTCTTTATTATTAATATCTATCGTCCTCCAAATTCTAATTTCAGTAATTTCCTAATCTGTATTGAATCTCTTCTTGACTCGTTACGTCTTGCTTCTAAAAAATGTATTATTTTAGGTGAATTTAATACCGAATTTCTTTCCCCTTTACTCGGAAATACTACTGAACTATTGTGTCTATTAAATAGCTTTGGACTTTCACCTACAATATCCTCTCCTACACATTACTCTATTAGCAGCAATTCCTTTAGTCTAATTGATCAAATTTTTACTAATATTACGGATATCACTCAAAGCGGAACAATTGACTTATTAATTTCTGATCACCTCCCCTTATTTCTTATTTATCCAGTAAGTAAGAGGTGGTTTACTACCCAAAAATTAACATCTAGATTATATACTTTACACAGAACACAAATCTTTGCTTCTTATCTACAACAAACAGATTGGGACACATTATTGCTAAACGAATTCAATTCTAATTTTAACTTTGAAACATTTTTTAATCATTTCATGAGTGGCTATAATAAATATTTTCCTATAATAACCTTTATCCATTCCTCATCTAGTCCAAAAAAAACCATGGATCTCAGAACTACTAAGACTGATTAATAAGAAGCGCAAGATTTATAAACAATATATCAAAAACCCTACAAATATTAAAAGAAATCATCTCAAAGCTATTACAAAACTAGTGAAAAATTCCATTAAAACTGCTAAACAAAAATATTATGCTAAGCTTTTTTCCTTAATAACCAGCCCCAAAAAGAAATGGCATCAAATTCAGAAGGCTCTATTGCTCCCAAAAAATAGAAGGCTCCCTTCCTGCTTTAATAATGCATGTTCGAGTCCAAATCTTCTGTCTTTTTTGGAAGCGCTTTTCCATCTCCCTAGTTGAAAGAAATAATATTATCAACGATTCTATTTCATGTTCATGTCCAGAGCCTCCCAACTCTTCACGCTAATCTTTTTTTCCATCCCCAACAACTCCCAACGAAGTCTTAACAATTATAAACAAATTCTCAAATTTTAAAACAACAGATATTTATGGTCTTCGACAAGATGTGATTATTAGTATCGCTCCCTACATATCATATCCTCTATGTGCTATCTTTAATATGTCTCTCTGTAAAGGAGAATTCCCGAAATTACTTAAATGCGCAAAAGTCATTCCGATTTTCAAAAAAGGAGATAGCAATGATTTTAACAACTACAGACCTATTTCTATTCTGCCTTTCTTTTCCAAAATATTTGAAAAGCTATTCTTTATTCGCTTAAGTAATTTCATTCATTCTCATGATTTCATTTCTCATGCACAGCACGGTTTTCGCCCAAATAAAAACATCTCCACAGCTCTGTATGAAGTATCCGAATATATTAATATTCAGGTGGCTCATAAAAAAATTGTATTAACTTTGTTTCTTGATTTTAAAAAAGCATTTGATATGGTTCCCAATGCTTTATTAATAAATAAATTAAATTCATTATATGGCATTAGAGGGCTACCATTGAATTGGATTGTTTCCTTTCTTTTAGTTAGAAAATATTCACTTAATTCAAAATTTTCTCCAAATTTAATTAGTAATCAGGGTGTACCATAAGGTTCTATTCTATCGCCACTACTGTTCTCTCTCTTTATTAATGACCTCTCTTATATTACTGACAATGCACAATGCGTATTATTTGCTGATGACAAAACATTTATAGCCTCAGCCGATTCCGAAGAACGGCTTGAAAATATAGTAAACTCTTTACTAATTAAAATCTATAATTGGTCATTATTAAATCAACTTCCATTAAACCTAAACAAATCATACTACATGATCTTTCATCAGCGTAATAAACTGATTGACTATAACAAAATTAAGCTTTGCGTTAATAATAAAATCTTATCTAGAGTTCCTATAAATATTTAGGAATTTATTTTACCCCTGATTTGTCATGGAGCCTTCATATAAAACATTTAGCTACTAAAGTATCCCGTTCTTTAGGCATTATTTATAAAGTCAATCATCTTCCACGTAATATTTTACTAAATTTATATTTTACCCTAATTCATACAAATTTATGCTTTGGAATATGTTTATGGGGATCGACCACACAGAAAAATAAAAATCTTATAAACAAACTTCAAAAACGTTTTTTACGAATATTGTTAAATAGGCCCGCTTTGTCTTCCGTTAGTTCAGAATTTAAAAACTTCAACTTATTAAAATTTGTTGATCTTTATTTTATTCAACTAGCTCAATTTATATATAAAATCACGCATAACATATATAATATTAGAAACCCCCCTATGTTAATCAGTCCATATCATCACTATCTCACAAGAGAAAAAAATAGTAATCCATTTTATAGAGTGAATTACTTACGGAGATCAATTTCGATTTCCGGAGCTAACTGTTGGTCAAAATTAACTGTGGAACTTCAGGAGGCACAGTCTCTTCAATTTTTTAAACATCATCTCCTTCGCTCGGGCCTAATTACTTCTGATTTAACTTCTGTTTACTCTTAATTAAAACTGATTTACACAGTCCTCTGTTATTTTACTGTTTCTATTATTATAATTACTACTAATATTATTATTGGTTATATTGTAATGTTTTTAGTTATAAAAAAATTATCATTACTATTATTATTGTTGTTGATATTGTCGTTGCCGTTTAATGCCATACAAATTTATATAATTTTAGATTATTTTATAATTGTTGTATGGATGCCCCTGGACAGGCCCACAGGCCTTTTGGGTGCCTTTTTATAATTCTAGCATAAAACTCGCATATTCAGTTTGATGCGATTTTGGTGGAAATTTTGCAGTTCAGGAGTTAATTTTGTTGAATAATCTTATTAATTGATGTTACTCACACAACATCACTATCACACAAGGCTTGAAACAACAATTTGACATCCTCATGGACATGAATTTCTTCTGCATTCAAGTGATATGATACACCCAAAGTGGCTGGCTAATGCTGAAAAAAATTGGGAAAATTTTTACGAAAGCATCTTTCCTCCCAGTAGCTTTGTTCAAGGCTGTCTAACCCAGAGAGCATTACAACTAATTATTGTAAAGGTATCTGGTCTGACCATAACTTTCTAAGCGATCACATATTCTATGTTTCTGAATGCTCAGTAAAATAAGTCAGGGATCAAGATCCAAGTCGGGTGCAAACTTTAAAGTTTATCTTTACAAATTCTAAGACGATGATATTAAACATGATTCCTCACCTGGTCCGCTAAGCATTGCCTTTATGGTACCAGAAGTTAAGGCATGTTCTCTCTTCACTATAAACTCATGGCCATCAGAGGAAATTAATTTAACGTACATTGCATCTGGGCCTTCGCATCCTCCATACACCTTTTCCTCTTCTTGCTTTTCATCTTTGGCCTCAGACATCCCAAAATCAGTGTCGACTGAACATAAATACATAATTAATTAGTAAAAGGGAGATGACTGAAAAGCTGATATCATAAGCAAATGGTTAAATAATTGGAACAAATATGATTTACAGTCATTCAGGGTAACTTTGAACAATACTTGAATTAACCCTTCACTGTGGATTAGAAGAGCCCTGTAATTATTTTTTCCCTAGTATTCTTATGACTTTCAGTGGGGAAGTAAAGTCATAGGGAAGGGGTTAAATCTTTTTCTTTCTGTACGGTGCAAAGTTACATTGAATGACTGTAATGTTAAGATAAAACCGTTTTTAATAAAATAAAGGTATCACCATAAAAGTTAACGATTGTTCGTTCTACAAAAAGCAGACGTTCTCTAAATGAGGCAAATACTTTTAATATTTACCCTATTAATTAGCGAGTACATCATACTTTTGCCAACGTTAAGTAGCCTACTATGCATGTTCCATCTTTAAGTTCGAGAATAGTTTTCGCCCTAATCAGCTAAGTTTACAACAGGTAATGGCGTGTTTACAAAAACAGTCGAAAAATCAATAAATTCAAAGCAACGGCAATAATTATGTATTCCAAGTTAAGCGTGGATACTTTTTTTCCTAGAGCATATAATCTATACGAACCAGGCCTGATACGAACAAGAACGTTCGAAAGACGTAGTTTCCAAAGACAGCAACAACAAAAAATCCACATGTTTCACAATAATCAGATGATGATGATGATGAATCAATAGGTCCCGTTACTCGCATTGCAGCTTTAGACGATTTCTTTGAAATTGGGTTACTAGATAATTTAATTTCATATTCTGTAAGGCCCAGTATTTCACAATGGGGAAGAAAAGTCGATGTGGATTTTTTTTTCTCCATTTTCTTTTTTAAAACTCGAACAGCAAGCTAGGTTGCTAAAACGGAGCAAGCATTATGTAGACACAATGAGATTCATAATGTTTACACTCTATAATCCGCCGATATTTTCTTAACAACAAATTTGTTGTTAACGGACGAACAATGCAGAATCGCAGTTCCTTGTCATTTAAAATACGTTTCATACATCGTCGAAACGTTTTTAGCTTTTCAAGCTACAATTTCTATATACTTAAAGTTCTCAACTGTTTAAGAATATAGAAGACATTTGTAAATGTTTGTTGAATAGGACTTATTTTAGAAATTACCTGCCTACAAAATCGGATCGAAAATTTCCCCTTCACGGTCTCAGCACATCACTTCCATTTAGGCCTAGGCGTCATCTATTGCGGATGCTTCTTTCTGCGTCAGAATCAGTTACGTCATTTTCGAAAACGCGCCTCCTAGCGATAATTTAAAATAATGCTTTTAATCATATTGATAGTTATTATTTCCACACGATTTCTTTTCATGGAATAATTTAAAAAAAAAAATATTTAAATTACTTCCAGTTTAATCATTTATTTAAAATTATTTCTAGATATTTTTAACATCCGTACTAGATGGCTTAAGCTCTAAGCAGGAGCGTTCTATACGGGGGCGCAAAAAAAAAATAAAAATATCAATAAATATATATATGCAAAATATGTATATACGTAATTCCATAGTTACAATGTTCATCAGATGTATGTTCGATATATTAAAGTGCAGAAATATCGTTTAAGGATAATTTTATATGGTTAATATGATAAAAATATTTGCAATCGAATACACCCTATTTTTAACAAATAAATAAACTTTATTATTGAATCCATTATGTTTTTGCTTATCTAAACTCTGAAATCATCCAACAAACAATTTTTTTTTTGTTTCATAAGGCACAAGAGTTCTTTTACTGATAAAAATAACGTCAAATTATTTATTACAATTTAACTTTCAACAAAGAGTACAACGATTTAGTAAAATTTTATATTTATTATACATGTAAAAATTTTTGATACACATTGAAACAAAGAAATGGCATCATGATATACAATAGTCTCTCTTTTAAAATACAATTCTCAAAGTAAAAATAAAATGAAAAATGTTGGATATTATTCCAACAACTATGAAAAAAAATTAATGAGTTTTACTTATTTTATTTCAAACAATAAAAATAAAAAATATTTGCACTTAATTTTCAGACATCTAATTTGTGGTAATCTTAACAAACAAGTGGGTGCATTTTCAACAAAGGTTTTCATGAAATGATTTTTTTTAAAGGAAATGATAATATATTAAATCACTACAATAATAATAATAACCATAATGATGATAATAATCATAATACTACATCATTTGTAAAGTTAATGAACACAAACTGAAAAAAATTCTAAAAATTGTAAAAATTTGATGATGTGCTAGAGCTTACATTAAATGATATGCAAAATACATAAAAATGGACTGGGAGCAGTTTTGGGAAAGAATGATACAACAGCAATTTGCAGCGACAAAGTCTTTCTTTCTCTCCTAATCGTTTTCTTTCATTGTTTGCACTTCTTCCAGTCTTGTTTCACACCAATTTAACTTGCAAAATCTTTCTTTTTAATCCTAGAGTGATCAATGATGGTTTCTTCTTTCCATTTTTGTTAATATTACCACCGATTCAGAAAAAATAAAAAAAATGAAATATGTATATAAATTTGTAAATAAAACAAAACGAAACGTGACTTCTGACCATGGGAACATTCAAATGGTACGATGCACATTATCAGGATATTATCTGGAAAGAGTAAGAGAATAACATTAACATACTGCTCACAACTCATTAAAGGTTTGAATTAATAGAGTTGCAAAGATGGCCTCTGGCCGAAACATGTTGAATAAACAAATTTATTACTTATAAGTCCATTATTTATAATAAAAGTTTGAAACTCGGCAATAGAAAGTTTGGTAATCGTACGGTTTAATGTTATAAATCATATATGAAACTTCATTAAACACTAGCATATCTGAAATTAAGCACAAAAATAAAGGAAATTATGATGAATGATTGTAATTTTATAGGAACACTTGTATTTATCTGCCACAAAAATATAAATTTTACTGTTGTCTAAGATAATGGAGTCCACATTAAATTCAAGTCTGAAAGGAGACTCCACATACTCTGACTCACAGATTTTGATAAAAAAAAAAAATATTTTAGCTTTCACCAAATTAAAGACTCAGGCAAAGCCATTCGACCTACTTCTCAAAAATTTCCAAGAAAATAATTCATACGTGATCAAAGTTGTAAAGATTATTTTGGAACACCCTGTATTTAGTATTTACATGGTGCAATAACAGGGATCGGCACATGATAGGGCAACAAAAAAGGAGACTTTGTAGACTAAAATATTTAAAAAAAAAAAGGAGACTTCGTAGACTTAAATACAAAACGTTTTTAAACTAAACAGCCTAAAATAACATTAACATTATTACATTTTTTTTTTATTTAGGAAAAAGTTTGTAATCAAATAATTTTTCCTTTTTCCAACAA
>JAHWFO010029581.1:662155-675544 GCA_023313115.1 Rhysida immarginata
AAGATTATGTTCACCTCGTCTAGAAATCGACTCGTTCGATTTAACGTAAACGCCTGCCTTAATTAATGGTAATGTTCTTCCTTCTAGAATCGCTCACCCGTTTGTGGACCATTTCTATTGGACTTGGAAATTTTCAGTGGCAAGTCTTTTTTGGCCCACCCTATATATATTATAGAAACACAATATTCATTCTAAGAATTTTTTTTTCCTTTTAATCCCTTTCCTAGTTGTAACATTTTCCATAAAATTTTAATTTTCTTTATTGTTCTAATACTATAAAATCTTTAATGTTTAAGAAAGTTTCAATGATATATTAATTCTATTTTACCTCAGTACAGGTGTAACTAAACATAATGAACACCTAGTATTAAAATTCAGTATTGTATGTTGCGACATAATGTTCACGTGAGCAGATGTTACGATGTTTAATACGTAACTCGGAAACTTCTCATTGGAATTCGATCAAATTTTTACGGTTTTATATAACCTATTATTCCCCCAAATTTCATTATCCTAGGTGTTATAGAACTTGAGTTATTAACTTGATCTTTGTGGTAGCATTTTTATTTCTGTTCATATCTCAGTTATCGTTCAAATTCAGAACCATGTTCATATGAACTTATTTACTTTGAATCACCCATACTACCTCCACACCAATTTTGTACATAAAGTTCTGGGACACACTGTGTACTGTATAATTTGCTTTTTTTCTGAATTTCCCATTCACTTTTCTGTCGCCAGGCATACAGCATTACAGCCATACACACAAACAAACAAGCTGACAGAATTATATTAGTAGATATACAATATACAATACATTGATGTACTGTAATGTGCTAGTATATTAAATATTATATGCTAGTTTAGTTTTAAATTTGTCAGATGGAAGGTCGTTTTACGGGGGGGGGCGGCCCTCCCTCTCTCCCCAGTTGCTGTAGTGCTAAATTTAGGAGTTTTTTCAGGTCAACATTTTTCACGTTATGGTAGAATACTTATGGAATCTTTTGTTGTTGCTGAAGCCAATATACACTGTATTAATCTAATATAAGAAACATATCCTTATTTTGTATTAATTGCCTCATGTGATTTTGTTAATAGTTATTCCAGTGTTGCCGACACAAATTTTCAGATCGCACTAGCAGCACAAATTCAATCGGCTTTAATGCGGTAAAAAGCGCTAAATATCACCAAAGACATGAGAGCTCCATTTATATATATAGAGCTAAATAAATACATTAGCATTAAATGAAAATCTACATCACTTTTATTATTTTTAACACAACAAACATCAGCATTTTTGGGCAGCAGCAGCAGTGCCCATTGGCTTAGAAGGAAATGAAAGTGACGCAGATAAGCGCACTTTGCTTAGCGGAGTGTACATTTATCCAGGGCAGAGCCAATAAAAGTCCCGATTGGAGGAGTTTTACTGTAATTACAAAAATGATAATTCATCTATTTAAAGAGTGTTAAAATGCCACCATCGCGCGAAATTTTGCGCTAGAAAATAAAAACGCGCTAAAAAAGTGCCACTACGCAAAATTGAATATTTTCGCACTAGGGAGCTCGAAAAAGCGCTAAATTGACAAGTCACTCATTCTTTCAATGAAAATTATCAGTAAGATGTTTTAAATCGCCACTTTCACTTTTCTCCCTCTTCACTTTCACTTTTCTCACAGAAAAAAAGTTACTCACTAGAAACTACAAAAGATCCATCGACTGAGGCAATTTGTGTGGAGAGTGGATATATATGCTTATATTGGGTCTTGACTGAGTTTTGGATGAACAGACATTGAATAAAATTTCTAATACAGTAGCAGACTATTAAAATATAGGAGGGTACAAAATATAGATGATATATAGGACATTTTTAAATGATTTCTTCAAAATATAGGAGAATTTCGAGGCCTGCAAAATGCTTCTCAAGACAAAGATAAAGCACTCGTGAAATGTCAATGATGGTTCATATAACTTAAGAAGAAGGAACAAAGTTAATCTCTTTTTTGGACAACAGATTATCTTGGTAAATGAGAAAAACAGAGTAACTAACTTTGTTTAGATGCTATGATCAAATCAAACGTCGGCAAGAAGTACTTTCGCAACAGCTAGGTTCCAGTATTCAAGCCTAATTTGTCAGTCTTGAAAATGATGCGGTCATAAAAATGAATACAAAGTCTGTGAACAAAGCAAAAGGAGCAGTCTGATACTTCATGTATTGTATTTTGGACCTCAAATCCATAATCATAAATTGCATCTATAGACCACGTTCAGCTCACAGAAGATGAGCTTTTGCCACTGATTATAGTACGTTAATTTTGTTATTGGTTTTTGCAAGAAGCATTTCGATGCTGTGCCCGGCATGAACCGTTTCAATACCTATGTTATGTGCCCAATGGAATGTGAAAGACTGAAAACCATGATGTTACTCTGCATCGAAGGCATCTAGAGATTCCAAATTTTAGACGACCCTAAAAACCTTGATACTAAGCTTATTTCAACGCTGTCGAAGACTGATTCAGATTCGAGGAATTTTTGATGAATGGCGACCACGTAGAACCTGCGGTTGGCATAGACAGTAGCGGGGATGGATTGGAATAGTTTTTTTATAGCCACCATTTAGCCACTTTCATATTTTTTTAGCGACCTATGTTGCCAACACAAAGTTTTCCTACTAAAACCAAGCAAAAATCTGCTGAATTCAATATTACTAATCAAATTAAACCCACAAAATTCTGTGGATAATTTGGATAATTTTGCGTAAAATTCACTAAATTTAGCGGAATATCCACTAACTTGGCAACACCGATGGAATAAGCACCTAGGGTAGTGAACGTTCGTGTCAATTGGAAAACGTCTGATAACGACATAACCTATCCATCATGCCACATGCTATAGCTGACCAATAGGAAAAGCTGTGTATGACGTCAGATCTAAGGCTTATAGAATTACCTGCAAGTGACTTCCAAAAGATAATTTGATACATGTTCACATTAAAATAATCCAAAAAACGTTAAGCTCCAGTGCTCCCACTAAAATTGACAGAGGGCAGGGTGTCAACTGCAGCAAGAGGGCACATCATGCTGTGTCAAGGCATCTCATGGGGAAGGGGGCAAGGGGCAGGGCTAAGTCTAATTGTGTGCTTTCTGTTTTATAAAATCAGGCAGAAGGATACATGGAAGAGCAAGAGCAAATTGATAAGCACTATTTTTGCGGAAAAGCACTGGCTTTGGGAACGAACGCACTAGTCTCGTGACAGGGCGCAGCGCCCTCCTAAAATAAGCTAGCGGGAGCACTGAGCTCCCTAGGAGTAATTCCAGCTCAGAATGGTGATTAGGGAAGATTGTTGTGTCAGTGATTGTTTTCGCCACTTTTAAATAAAAATTGCAACTTACAAGGGAATCTCTCGAACATGTATGTCACAGATTTTCACCAAATTGAAATATGTTACTCAATTGAAGCTACAATACCCGGTAGATGCCTGCAAAATAAGAGAGTGCGGATTTTTGTTTCTTTCAAAATAAACTACGAAAACGAAAAAATTTGAGCACACATATTCATACAAGGACACCATTGTTAAAGCAGTGCATTAATGCGCTTAACGGAACTTCTTTCTTCCACTACTCACAGCAGTAAGTACGATTCTAATTCAGATGAAAAAGACAGCAGCAGATGGCAATTGAATGGCTTCTCAAATTTCTAAACAAACTTAGTTTTTAAAATAGATTATTACAATTAGCTAATTGCCTTCCAGTAAAAAATGTCTTAGAGTAATTAATAACCATTTCCTTAATTTATTATTTCATTTTATTAAGTAATTCGGTAAACAAATACAGGTCTGGCTTAATGTGAAACATCGAGTAATACGTTGCGTTGGTGAGGGGGTATGTATCGCGGTGCTTTCTAATTTTAAATAAAAATAGTATTCATGGATGCCTACCTCATCTTATAAATTATTTCGAGACGAATAATTGTACAGCAAAATTAAGGTTTTATGCTTAATAACAGTGCTCTAGCTGAAATTCTTTGTCGATCGCCGCTAACAAATTTGCTTTCCTTCTTTCCGCCATGTTTTTTGAACTCTGCGCACTTCACTGCCGCGCAACGCTATCGCTTCCACGGTGTGCTTGCGCGCAAAAAAAGGCTATCTGGGGTTCCCTTGTTAGATTTTTTTGGGGGCCATTGGCAAAAGTGGCGATCAGCAGCATGATGCCTGACAGTAGTGATGTTAACCAATAACGTAACCTTTCCTTCCCACTTTCCCATCCTTTTCCGTCAGAGTTGTGCTAGTCTATAAACTTCACTACTTCTTGTTTAGTTTCTTCTTTGAGAAGAAAGATTTGACAAGTTCGTTTTACTCGTCGCAGATAAAGACTTTTCAGTACTTGATAGGGAGTTTCGGAACCCTAATCACGATGTAGATTAACTCCAAGGTAATCTAAAATAAAGGTTAAGTCCAGTTTATCAGAAGTGCTTAACACGTATGTGTATTGTGACATCACTAGATGACTTATGGCATTTCTTCTGGCAGTGTGCGGTAGCCATTATCTGGTCACAAAAAAAAAAAAAAAAAGTTTTCACGTAAAAAACAAAATTCTTACGTTGTATTTCTGAAGAAACGTTTATTTGTAAACTTGCTATTTTTTAAATTAATATTTCCTAATGTCTGCATAAATAAAGTTATTATGAAATAATATTGAAATTATTATCCATCTCTTAACTGCTAATGGTTTGGACAAATCAATTTCGAAATCTTGGAGGAATGATAACTAGGCCTATTAATAAGGTGAAATACTTTATCCTCCTTGTCTCGTGATCACATTAAAAAGAAACACGTAAGTACATTTTATAAAAATTATAAATCCCTCCTTACAATGGCATTTTGCTGTTATTTTAATTAAAATAAATAGTATAAAGGATGAGAATTGCAAAGAAATGTGTCGTCAACTGTCACTATTGCAAAACTGGTGTTATCATTGTCGCCATATTTTAGTTTCTGTGGAAGTTTCGATTTAGCAGCTGTTGGTTTCGTTGTCATCTAGTGATGTCAAAATACGCTTGCAGAGTACGGCATTTTTTACCACTTCCGGCCAACTGGCCCCTACCTTGTTCTAGATCACCTTGAATTAGCTCTAACAAGTTTAATTTAAAGAAAAGGATAGAGAAACGACAGTCAATGCTCATAATCTAAATTTGATCATAATTAAGACACAAAAAAAAAAAAAAAAAAAAAAAAAAAAAGAAAGAAAGAAAGAAAGAAAGAAAGAAAGAAAGAAAGAAAGAAAGAAAGACAAACTTAAAAGATTAAGAAATTCGAACTTGTTTTGTAGTTTGGAAATTAATGTTACTCAACCACATGCAAAGGAAAGTCGAGCGTGTAACGTGTATTAGTACAATTAAATTTTATTTTTATTTTCTTAGAAGGTTAGTTTAAAGGAGAAATATGAAAATTTTGTGATCAATAATGAATACAGCTGTTTATCTATTGAAGGATCAATAAAGTCACCTTAAATGGTTGTATTAAGTTTATTTGCTAAGACAATCGTTAATATTTTCCTTTAAATCCAATAATGATGGTGACAGACGTTGGAGATACTCATGTAGAAGTGAGCTGTGAAACGATGTTCATGTAGAAGTGAGCTGTGAAACTAGGTAAAAGGCCACTAAGCTGTAAGGAACTTAGTAAAGTACAAGAAACTGTTCCTATTAACCTGTTTAGTTAATAGGAACAGTATTATGATCCACCCTTCTAACGATAGGTAAAAGGGTTTGGGGGGCATAACAGTGCTCAGCTGCTGATTAAAAACTATACCCCTGCCACAACTGAAAAAGAGAATTTGCAGACATGATCTAAAGACTAATGTGGACTTACTGCATTCAGCTGTGGAAAATACAGTTTTGCCCAAGAAGGCATTCTGGAAAAGCAGGGGGGGGGGGGGGAGAGTCCGGAAGGAATATCGAACATTTGTGAACAACCTGTCTGGGTGCAGTGCACCCTATCAGCAACCTTTTGTACCCCCAGGAAGTAGTTCTACTGTTTTCATATGAAGTGGATTCGTGCGTATTGTTGAGTGGTGGAGGAAAGAAGTTCCGTCAACACATTAATTAACATGCTCTAATTATGGCTAAAAAATTTCAACAACACCACAATATCGTCTTTCAAGCCATTTGTGGTGAAAGTGTTGCCAGTGGATGAAAACTGTGTCGCAGATTGGAAAACAAGACTAGTGGCATTATAAGAGGCTATCAAGATTGCAATATATACAATATGGACGCAGGAGCTTATGAACTTTCGGGTTATGGACTTAAAGATTCAAATCTCTGTTGATAATTTTGTTTACTATTGCAGACAATATTCATAGTTTCGAAGCAATACATTTTTGTGTTGGGGGATTTTCGACGGAGATAAATTTTTGTACTCACGTTTTGTTTATAAATGGCAAGCATTGAGTTTTCTTCGCGATTCTTATCAATTGAACTAATAGAGTGCCCCTCCCCCTTTAGCCCCTGAATTGGGGAAGTTGATTTTGATAAATCTACAGCTAGTGGTTAACTTAGGCCCACAAAGGCCCAGTACTGAAGAGGCACCCTTTGAGAATGCGAAAAAATCAGATATCCTATTTCAACAATGAATGAGGCTCATAGGTGTAATGAGATTATCATTTCAAATGAGCAATGTTAAACATCACAAATCTGTTCAATACAGTATTATCATGAATGTGGTAATTGCAAAGATAATTCTTTATAAATTATGAATAATCAATTAAGCATTTATTTTTTTTTTTACCTGTTTGCAAACAGTTTTCATTGTGATTTCTTCTAAATTGGCACCCTTTAATATGGAACTTATCAACGTTTTTAATTCCTCATCCTAATTAAATAAAATCAAATGTATGACTTATGAACTTTCAACATTAATTTAAACAACCAATAAGCAAAACAAGATCTTGAAATTCCTTACCGTTGGTGGTTGTTTTGCCTTTTTCATTAAAGGCTCGTCATCTGAACTGTCATCTTCTTCAGAACTCTCTAAAATTCATTTAATAAAATTAACAATAAACTTTAGCCAATTAAGAATAAAAGGCTTAGTTTTGCTTTTGAAATAAAAATTATGCTAGGTACTTTTAGAAGACTTTTTTTCTCCTTTATTGTTTTTTGGAGCAGCCTTTTTTGTTTCCTTTCTTGATGCCTTTTTCTTTGGCGGCTTCTCCTCCTATCAAGTAAATTGAAAAGAAAATTCAAAGGTCTTAAACAAAAACATGAGAATTTCATACAGCGTAAGTATGATTGAAGTATAATACCTCAGAGCTCTCTTCATCCTTTTCACTCTCCTCTGCACTTTCAACATCGTTTTCCGATTCAGAATCATTCTTTTGATTAGAGGATTTAGACTTTGTTTTTTTGTTTGAGTTAGCTTTTGCTTTTGGTTTATCTGCATTGCTTTTCTTTCTGTTCGTCTTTGTTGACGACCCTAAAAAAAAAAGTTAATGTTTAGAAAAAGAATGAACATAGCACGCTTAAAGTCAACTATACTCTATAAAGACTAAAAAACAAAAGATTACTTTTCCTTCCTTTTGAAGGAAGAGCTTTGCCAGATGATTTAGGTTCCAAAAGAAAGCTCAAAATTCTCGTCATAATATCATCCTTCATACCACCTCGCTCCAAATCAAGAATGTCACAAATTTGTTTAAGAGCACCCGTGTTCATTCTAAACATAAAACATTAATGAAGAAAAAAAACATATGCACATAAAGTTTTGTTTGAAACAATTTCTCAATTACTAAATCAAAACACTTTTACAGTCTTACTTTTCAAGAAAAGTTTTCTTTCGCTCATACTCGGAGGAATCTTCTTTAAAAGGAAATCCACTGAATTTTCGAATATTTTTCTTAATTTCTGTGATCTATTCGATAACGTTACGACATATTAACCTTGATTTTTATGAAATTTACAGAATCTAAAATTTAAATAATTATTAACACTCAACTGTGCCTGGTCTATTAAACAGCAGCCGATGCAACGTTTTCAAATCATCAGTTTTATATTTCTGGATTTGGAATTCAACTTTAAACAAGTAAGGAGAAAAGAAACAGGAAGGCTTATAAGTTTAAAAGGAAAAAAAATTCTATTTGCTACACAAACATTAACCCCAAGCTTTAAATCTTACTCCGTGGGCATTCTCCAAGTTTTTCTCCTGATCCTTCAGGAATGTCGGTCTTTTTTTCTTTTGTCGGAACCACATAACTTATTTCAAGCCGCTCAACTTTTTTCCTTTCCCGAGATCCTGATACCTCCAGAGGCAAATCAAGAAGGCCAACTACATGGAAATTGTAATAAAATTAAGATGTTAAAGGCCTACTGTTAAGTTAACTCTTGCCAATTGAGAGCTTATCATTCACAACTTATGGACACAGGATTTACAGGTTCATGTTCATATATCAGCTAATAACACAAAGAATTGTGTACTTTCATCTTCATATTATTTTGGCATCATATAATAATTTTATGAGATTGTATATTCTATGATTAAAAAGATAAATATCAGTATTCTCTCTAAAGAAACCTTAACCAGTCAGATGCAATTAATAACGTGGCCAAAGGTCCAAAATATTGTGACGATCTATAATATTTACTATTTGAAACTGTTCTGAAGTGCCTGGGGAGAAAACTGAATTAATTTAATAAATGAGAGGAGCTTCCTTCAAGATGTGGCGATGATCTAATGATTAACAGTACAAACTTTTTGTATTGCATATTCAGTGAAACAGAAATTTCTGAACACTGGCACAATTCAAATGAAAATTAACATTTTAATTTAAGTGGTTAGATTAAGTAATAACAGTTTCTGGTAAATTTTACTTCAATAATTGAAAAACAATACCAAAATAGAAGGAAAAAAAAAAGATTAATTTTTAATTAATTTTGTAATTCTAAAATTTAACTTTTTTAAAAATTTTTGTCATTCCTTTCAAGAATGACAAAGGAACAAAATATTCACAAGTCCATTCTTATGTCTATATACAGCTTTTTTTTTTTTTTTTTTTTTTTTTTTTTAAAAAATTAATTTAAAAAATTGTCCTTAAAAATAAGGCATTTAATTTAATTCTTCATCAAGCCTTACTTCATCAAGAAGTTAAAATTTTGTGGAAACAATCAAAACTTACATGTACATCTGTCTTTAAGAAGTAAAAATTCAGACTACTGTACTGAATAGCTTGATGTACACTTGCCAAAGGCTACAGGATAGTTGACTGAGCCTTAACCATTCCAATAATCAGACAGATGAGCACACAGATAATAATTATTGAATTAACGGTACTTAAATGTAATATTAAGCGTTGGGCGACACGAACTTTTATAAGAGTAGACTGTATGTTAGAATTAAGTAAGCAATTTCAGCTATTATCATTAGAAATTTTTTGAAAGGGGGGGGGGGAGGCCAACCTTTTTTCTCTTTTTCTAACGGTTCCTCTTCTTCTGCTTCTTCTTCACTTTCTCCAGTCTCATCATCTTCAGAGGTTTTTTCTTGTTTCTTCTGAGTAGTCTTTTTTACGGGCTTGGTAGTTTTTTCTTTTTCTTTTTTCGGGGATTTAGTCACTGAACTTTTCTCTTCTTTCTCATTTTCCGATTCGGATGTTCTATTAGATTCACCGATGTCATCTTCCTTCTCGTGATTAATTAGATTTGCCATTGAAATAGTAAAAAAGTAAAAGATAATCGGTGATTACTCTATTAATCTGCTAATAATATATCAAATGTGTTTTCAATATAAATACTCTATTCGCTACTTAAAATGAAATTTGAAATTTATATACACCGAAATTAAATAAATAAACCTGAGAGATAATTGACAAGCTTTATGGCAACTTTTAATTGCAGAATGTTATAACAAAACAAAATCTATAAACTAGGGGCTACAAAATGCTTAAGTAAATCGCGAATCGTGTTGTTAGTGCTAAGTGGATTGCCATGCTTGTTATTTTTAAACAGCCTAACAGTTGAGCGGCTAACCAATTGATTGCTTTACGCAACAATAGGGCATATTGTAGCATAATAATTACAACGCGCACTTAGTTTGAAGATGCGAAAACATGAAAAGCAAGTATTTTCGATGGAAAGTTACCTTTTTTTGGTCATTGCCCGTATTATTTGGAGTGTCTGACATTTTGAAGTTTCTTTCTTTCAAAATGGCGGGCTACTTTATGGCGCGGGAGAACCGACCAATCATAGTAGAGCATACAAAATGCGATGGCAACTGAAATTGAAAAGTTTTCAGTGTAAAATGCTTCTTAATTGGATGGCATAATCGTGCGAGTGTTTCTATGCTGCGAAATTTGTGATGCTTTTTGCTCCCCCTCTACACTCCAGCAAATTCATACTATATTGCTCACAAACAACGCTTGATTATTTTGGAATAAAAATTACGAAGTTAATATTTTTTTTAGTTTATGCTCTTGTAGATGTGATAATTTAAAAAAAAATTAATAACTCAATTTTTATTTTATAGCAATCAGATGGTGGTATAGATTTCAGTCCGGACCTGACAAGAAAGGTCTTCACCCATTGCAATACTTATTTCAAATATATGGATAATGCGTACATTACAGCTTTCGAGCAGATGAATATATATATATATGTAACGTTATGATATGTGTTTTGAATAACTTCGTTTGCAGTTTAATCATATATCACATGCTGGAGTTAATAAATACCAGATGCAATCATGTCGCAAAATAATAATGTTATTGGTGAACAAGGATGTCACCGGAAGTGACGTTCTGGTAACTTCGTTTAAGAGCGCCGCCTATTAAATAATATCTCAAATTTTGCCTCGATCAAAAAAAAAAAAAACTCCGCTGCCATGTGCTGATCACATGTACAGCTAAGCGGAAGCACGTGTTTGTTAATGATCCTGAGTTGACTACACCCACTACGCAGCCGTTGTAGTCCACATATGAGGTCAGACTCGAAGATCGAATGTTTGAAGAAAACGAAGAAAGGAATAGAAAAATAAGGTAAATAGCATTATAGTAACGTTCACTGTAATTTCTGGAATAACTATCTTCTTCCTCCTCGTATTCGTTTTGCTCGGATCGGGCGTTTAGAAAATGAGGCCTTGCAAACGAGCGACTCGCTTCTTGTCCTTGTGGGAAATATTGCACATTTAGCACTTCTCGTTCGGAATGGCTCCTCTCTGTTTATCTTTTTTTTTCCCCTTTATCAAAGCTCTCGTTTGATTGTTACCTTATGTTTTCTGTACTTATATCTCCCACATAAAACAGTAATGGTTTAGTACACTTAAGTAAACAATAGTGTACTTGCATTGTACGTAATCATTGCCTGTAATCTTGATTAAATACTATAGATATAAAATATGCAAACTTAAAACAGGTTTGAACTTCGTTAACGCTTTCTTTATTTTTAATTTTATGCATTCGTTCCATCTTATGAATTTTATGAATATAGATTCCACCCCCACCCTACTCCTCCCTTTTTCCTCCTCGAACATTTCTTTAAAATCGACCAGGAGCATTAAATAAGAATAGTTTAAATGCTGATTTAAGTGTATTTAAATATATTTAAATAGCGAAGCTTTTGGTTCATCAGGCATGTTATAGCATAAAAAATAAATTTTGTGTGTAACCTTTTGGATAAATAAATAACATAAATAGTAAACAAATGGTGAAAAGTTAAATATTTTTAATATATTAATAAAATACTTGAGATAGAATAAATACTTAAATTTATTATTTATCATTGTCAATGGTATCGTTGTTTAGTAAATGAATAATTGTCACAATTATACGATTTATTAGGACAATTATTATTTTAAAAAATTCGTTATCTTGCTAGATTAACCTTATCTACATAGGACTGTTAATGTTTTACAAACATTTTTTTTTAAATAACAATAATAAAATATTATACTGAAATTCTTCTTTTTTGATTGCTATCCTTTTACAAGAAAAGATATGATAAACATATCACTATCATTCTTTTGATTAACACAAGTCTAGCTTGAGCTCTTAATTTCTGTTGATAGGGAAAGTTATTTCTTCTTATTAAAATGAAAGAAGGAAAAAACTAAAAGTGTTGAGAAACTGATAATGATATAATAGTTCTTCCACTACATCATTTCTAAGACATGGAGAAATACTTTTAAAAATTAGGTCATCTGCATTTATTTATTGCCTAATTTTTTATTAAGAGGTTAAATCTTGGATTTGGAAGTGAAAATCTTTTAATTGCTTCTTCAGTGAAGTTTAAAATATCTTTTGCTATACAAAATAGAATCCTACTCTAATGGGCTTACTCTTTCATAAATAACATATTATTAATTTTTTTTCATATTGATTTATAAACGAAAATAAGATCTTTAATTACAGAACAATAAATTAATTGTGCATAAATGATAACATTTTTGAAAATACTGTATAAGAAAATTAAAAATAAAGGAAGTGGAGCAATTAGATAGGATAAAACTGCGCAGTCTTATCCGTTATTTTGCATGATAACATTGATATGGAACCTTCTCTTCATTATTAATATCGAGATAATGAGCTATTTTTAGATGGTTCATGCCACTGGCTTTATGTTGGATCTGATGAGCAATGTTGTTCTCGAAATGAGAGGAGAATGATACATGATTTTATTTTTTTTTATAATTGATATGATGGTTAAGGAATATCAACATCGGCTGTGATAATCGATCATGTGATTTGATACAGTATAAAATAATGCTTTTTGCTTCCGTGTCTGCTGCATATGAAAACATAATAAAACGTTTCTGGCGTCCGTTTTACTCTTCTTGAAATAAGGTTATATTTGTAATGGATGCTCATCCCTCAAGAATCATATTGACTTCCTTTTTTTCTTGAAACATGAATCATTTGAATTTTTTTTTAATGAATTTGAAGGATCAAAACGTATTAACATTTTCTTTTGTTTGAATGAACCATCCTCAGAGATCTATGAGTCACTCTGTTTACAGTTTTCAAGCATGCCTCTCTTAAACAATTTGCCATTTTTTGAAGCATTTTGCAAGGAATGTCAGTATTGGAATAAGACATTTGCAGTGTTTTAATCATTGAATCCATTTTGTCCAAATTTTCCTTGCCTGTTTGTGTTTTTGGGTTGATTGCAGCTGGATGGGATTCTATGAATGGCCTTCAGAAATAGTTGTTGCTCATCGTTGTTGCTGGTATAAACAAGTTGAAAGTGCATCTGGGTGCAATCTCTGTAAATTCTAAGCAGTCAAAGTAGAATGATGTTGTTTCAGGGGAGAGAGAAGGGAAAGAAGGCAAAGGCTAGCCAAAATTGACATAATTCAGAAACTTTGCAGTATCATGAAAGCTTTCTCTGTGTATAATCTTCTGGGTTTTAATAAGCCATTTG
>JAHWFO010029581.1:675944-693635 GCA_023313115.1 Rhysida immarginata
GCAATTATCTTGTTGCAGCAACAAGGATAATTATCTTTTTAATAAGACATGAGTTGATGGTTTTGTTCTTATTCATGAGATATTTTTCTTACAAAAGGCATTGTTTTTATTTTTTAGACAACGAAGTGCATTCATAGCTAATTTGAAAATTATTTGTTGTACTTTCGTCCATTTTTATAATGCTTCATTATGAATTGAAAAGTGACAGGTGCATTATTTATAGCTAATTTGCTTTAAAGATTTTAATGAAATTTGTTCAAAATTTATGCATGGATTTTCTTTTTTAAAAGTAACAATGGAGAGAGAGGGAGAGGGGAGGGGAGATGGTAAAGCTGGTTGTGTCCTTCAAGAAAGAACAACTATGCATTAGTCATAGGGTTTGTCCTATGTAATGTAACAGCACAATGCCACTGAAACTGTCCTTTGAATTTTTTAACTCCTTGAACTCTGATCTCTCATGGGAATAGTTTCTTTACTTGCCCTGTGGATGAGATATTTTCATGACATATTATTGCAACAAGGAAAAAAATTCCAGCTAATTCTAAGCAATTTAAATTAATTTTTTGTGTTAGTTGAATTTCAAATTCTCATCATTGTTGAGAAACTGGATTTTGAAAATTGTATATTTTTTTTTTGTAATAAACATCCTTGAATAATGAACTTTCATAGTTCTATCATTTAAAAAAAATTATCATATTAGTTTGCATTTGACTTTCATTTAAACTATATGCTTCAGTCATTTTGTCTAATCATTCTATTGATTATAGCAAAAAAAAAAACCAAACTAACTTTCAAATATTTAATGCTGTATGTGTGTGTAAAGCAATAAAATGAAATTGTGGAAGTTTTTCAAGAAATTTGATATGAAGATAAAAATTATTATATTAAAAATTCATTTTTAGCCATTTAACTGCTGTAATGATGATTTTTAAAGGTATAGGCTATTAGCTTTGTTTCATTGCATTAATTAATTTTTATATCCTTTCTAAAATGAAGACATTTATTTACTAGGAATACAAATAAGGCCAGTATGTATGGGAAGTTTTTGGAGATGTATTGCTTCAAGAAGATTATGCATTTATCCCTTTAATTTCTAATGGAAACCCGATATTCATGGAAAAAGGATAGTAACAGTGAAGTGACGCAAACAAGACCCGTTCCCAGAATCCCCCTCTTTCTTTCTTCTTCCCCCACTCCCAATAAAGCATATAGTCTTCTTGTCAGCTGTAAAGATTATCAAACTGGTCAAGATATTTTTCAATGAACTACACAGCAACACATGCAGCAGTATTGGTTTGACTCATTACCGACCAGGGCAGCTTTTTAGTGGACTGTTCAAGTTGAATTTAGATTGATAGTAAAACTGTTTAATTGTTAATTTTCATCTAATGGTGAGTGTGAAAATATCCATAGTTACATGGAATGGATGCACTTCTTGTTTCTAGGGCTGTTTTTCCTCTCCTCTGACATTTTCTTTTTTTAGTACATATATTTTACTTAACTTTTCTGTGTACATATACTTTACTAAACTATGCAGATTTATTAAAGTGATTTTTGTTGTTTTTTATTTAATAATACATGTAGGATTAAGGGAAGCTGGGTAGGAGGCAGTAAGGGATATGTATAAATTTTATCAAATACATTAGGTTGAAATATTATAAAATCATTCATGATTAACATATTACTTAGAGTTGTTATAAATTTAGTGGTGTATTAAATTCTTGCATAAACTATACGACAATTATGAAATACTGCATTTATGTTAGAAATTATATTGGATGGGCACCCCTGCACAACCAATAGAAATATTTTACTAAAAAAAAAAAAAAATATTTATAAATTTTGCATTTCCATAATTTATGTAAGCCTATATTTCATGTTTATTGTCAGTTTTTTTTTTGTTTTTTGTTGTTTTTTTTAATCTCTGTAAATGAAGATCATAACATATGTGAAAATGATTGAAATCTATTAACAGCTAATTCATCAAATTCACAGATTTGCTTCTTGTCTTGTTTTTAACTTAAATTTTATTAAAGTTGCCAAAACTTCTTCTTGTATTAATATTAAAAAATCTCTATAGGAAGACTGTTTGGATATCTAAACAGGGAAGCCAAACTTCCTGAAAACTATCATATATTATTAAGGGGACTCAAAACGCAGACCTCTTAAGAGTTTCCATTTATTTTTTTTCCTGTATTCATGTCTGAAGTTAATGCTTTCGTGTATATGTCATGAATATTTTGCCTATCTTAAACTTAATCTTCTGAGAAGCAAATTTTTCAGTGAATGTTTGGTTTCAAGAGAAAAAAGATTATCAAGAAATTTATATCAAGACTTACTAATTCGTGGTATATATTTATTAAAAATATATTTTATTTAAGCAGTTATTGCTTATATATAATTGCCTTGGACAAACTTCTAAAAAAATTCCACATCTTTCTTTGCAGATATTTTATTTCTTCAAGATTGGAATCTTAGTGTAATTGTTACAGATCAGAATCTGTGAATTAAATGACCCAACTATTCAGGTCACCATGCCTAATCTCACAAGTTTTTTAAAATCCAGTAAGAATAATGGAGCCAGTAGTAAGAAGAGTGAAAGGCCACCAAATTCCCTTGGCATTTTTGGAAAACGTGATACATCCAAGGGAAATTTGTTTGTTGTGCACCACGGAGAAGCAAAATCGCCAACCCGTTCGCCAAGGTTGGGGTTCTTTAGAAGAAACCGCAGTGGGAAGAGTACAAGCAATCTCTTGAAAGCAGGATCTCATTCATGTATTAGCTCAACAAGCATTTCATCTTGTGGATCTCCTTTGCATTCACCTAGTGATGTATATACCCCTTCAAACCAGATCCTCAATGGTTTGCCTAAGTGCAGTACAGTAGCAGACTTTGATACAGTACGACCTCCCCTGGTAGGACCACAAAAATATAGCAGTCTGTCGACATTTTGTACTTCAAGTGAACATTACAGTCATTGGGGAATTTCTCTTCAGAACAGTTTAACTAGCTTAGCATTATCACAGTGCAGTAATAAACTGAGCCGGTCAGTGTCAAGATGTCAGAGTAATCTAAGTAGTGTCTTGTCATCACGGAAGAACAGTGTTAGCCACTTTGGACCAAGTGGCAGTGGAGAGACTCTAGTCTTGTGCCGTTTGTGTCTTTGTGACTTTCATCCATCAGAGATGGTAGAACTTAAAAATTGCTCTTGCCGTTATTGTAAATATGTAAGTTTATTGAAATTTTTTCGACATTTCTTAAGAAATTAGATTAATAGTCTGTTTTATTTATTCTTTTGTAATAAAGTAATTGAATAAATTATTATTTTTTAAACTCTGTAATGTTATTAAAAATCTACAGTGTATTTTTCTCATTAAAACTTCCTTACATTATAAATATCTTTATTTCAGTGTTTGCAACAGTACTTAATGTTTCAAATAATGGATGGTAATGTGACTATTTCTTGTCCAGATGGCCACTGTGAACGGAGAGGAGAAATCTCATTGGAGGAGGTTGGTGGAAGTTTTAATAGAACTCTATAGATCCTTGTTTATCATGTCTTAAAAGAAACAAATTGTTAAGCATCTAGCAGTTGGTGTAAAGACTCTAGAAGAAACGTTTTCTTTAAACAGCTCTGTAATTATTCCTATCCAAAATATAGAGTCTTGAGACTTGCAATTGATTCCAAAGTACATTTACTCAGTCATAGTCCTCAACATTTCGATTGATATAGATAACAAGACTGCAGTAATCTAATGACATAACTAGCATGATAAAAATTGTATGGAAGCCTTTATCCTTTTTTGATAATGACAGTTAAGATAACTTGGATTTGCTCTTTCATTAAGTGCACCATTTTTTAGAAGTTTGTGCTGGCAAAGGAAAAAATAAGTATTTTAAGAGCTTTTTTTAATAAAGAAAACGTTTTTCGATAAACATATTTGTTTTTACTTTTTAATGAGCATAAATATTATTTTCTTCATTGTTTTTAATTTTAGTAAGGATCGTTAGGAATATTCCATTGTTCTTCTGAATTAATTTTAAGAATGCTTAGACAAGAAATTTAAAAAAAAAATGCATTTATATATAAACATATCCAAATGTTATATTTGGTTTAGTATTTGATAATTTATTGAAAATAGTAATATAAATTTTCTTTAGCTGTGGCTCAAAGTAATGTTTTGCTAATTGGTTTTGAGAGCTCTTTTTATTTTATAAAAGAAGAATTAAACTTATCTATTACTGCTTTTATTTTTATTTTTCCTCTTGAGTAAGTTAAATTCATCTTAATCTGTTGGTATTAAAACTTATCATATGTGGATGAGTTAGGATAGGTTATTAAATTTTTGGCATATTCCATCATGAAAACTATTAATGTGGTTTGTTTATAATGGTTTTTAAAGATTCCTCCTATATTTCCATCCTCTCCTATTTCATTCTTCTGCTGCACTGATAAACAGCATGATCACTCCTGTATCTTCGTAAACAAATGCATCCTACTTTATTGGTTGTAAATCCTCAGCTGATGCACAAATTGAAACTTGTTGAATTTTAAATAGACAGAGCTGAATTCACTCTCTACGAAGGTAGAGTGGATGCTCTCAAATAAATGGCCAGTGGGCCCATTAGGGCATTAAGTAACTGGTGTCCTTGACACATCAAAGACCTTTTTCCAGTAACTTATCTGCCATAGAAGAAAAGAAAAACATGAGATATTGGCACATTCCCAAAACCTGTTACTGTGCAAGAATGTACACATGATAGTTTTAAGCAAATATGAGTTTTAATTTTGTTTTTCCCCCCAATATTTTGTTATGAATTCTTATGTGTTTAAATTTAAATCCAGATCTTTATTTAAATCCTTTTCAGGTGGAAACTTTTGTCGATACAGATACTTTTGACCGTTATCAGCGTTTTCTTCTGAATAATGGTAAATGCCTTGAACTAATTAGTTTCTAGACTAATATTATAATTTGATTTATATGAATATAAAAAAAATTTAATATCTTTTGTATTTGTCTGTATGTAATTTGATTTTAAAATCATATTCCTAATAATTTTAAGAAAACGTTTAAATTTAGGATAAAAATTTGTTGAAATGAATTCAGCAATAATAAGAAATTAACCAACTTTTCTTAGTTTTGATATTTTCTTTTTTTTACTTTTAAATAAAATTTAGAAGTGGATTTGGACCCAAATCGGACATGGTGTCCACGAGCGGGTTGTGAGACTATTTGTCATCTTGCCTCTGGTGAAAGCACTTCTCCATCTGCTATCTGTTGCTCTACAGTGAGCTTCTAAATTTCCTTTCACTTTTAAATTTTATTATTTTCTCTATTGTTATTCCAGTAATTTCTTACTTAGTCTTTTTCTTTTTCCTCTAGTGTGGATACACATTTTGTTCAATGTGCAAAGCCAGATGGCACAATAATGTCTCATGTGAGGCATATGCACGCAAAAGAGCAAAGCTTGCCCCTTTCGAAGAAGGGTAAGTTAAGCTTCACTGCTTTTTTTTTTTTCCCCTCAGTTTTCATCATATTAAAAAAATATATACCATTTAAGTATGGGAGTCCTGTTTTTAATTTATTCTTTCATTTTCTGTTCTATTGAAATAGACTGATTTTATCAGATGATGAGAATGCATCTATCAAGCGCTGCCCACTTTGCCGTATTCCTATTGAGAGAGATGATGGTTGTGCTCAGATGATGTGTAAGCGTTGCAAGCATGTCTTCTGTTGGTATTGCCTCACTTCTCTTGATGTAAGTAGTAAGTCAAAAAGAAAAATTTCACTTGATCTAAAAATTTGTTTCATTCTACTAGTTTATATAGATTTATATACACCCACCCACTCCTTTCCACTACTAATTCCTGTAAGCCAAAAAGCCAAAAGAGAGGAAAATGAGAATTATTTCAACCAAAAAAATGTGCACAAAAATAGTCTTTTCTGATAAAGCTATTAAAAATCTTTGTAGATATTTTTTGATAAATTCTTATTATCTTTGTTCATTCATCTTTAAATTATCTCAGCATTACTTACATGTACTTACGAATAATACCCTTTACAATACTGGGTTAAAGATTTCTCAGGCCACATTAACAAATTCACTCTTAGCATTGTGGATAAAAAAAAAAATCTCCTTATACTGTATCTGGATCCATGTTAATAAGTTGTATTATAATAAATTAAAATTAATTATTTTAAAAATCATGCTTTTCAAATCTTGAGTATTCTTGATAGGAGAAAATGTTTACTTACTATACTGTGAATTTCAAATTAAAATAATCAATATGAATTCTGTGAATAGTACTATTATACTTGTTGGTTTTAACAGAATTTATGCAGTTCATTTTATAGCCTACTTAAATTTTGTATAATTTATTAATTAAATGGGTTTAATGTTTATAATACCTGCTTATAATAATGTTTACCTGTTTATAATAATGTTTATTAATAGCCTACTTATTAATGTTTATAATACCTGTACTGTTTCTATTGTTATCAGGGCTCTTTCTAAAAAACTAGCTGGTGGTACTCATAAAGTTATCATAACCTCCAATAAATTATATTTACAAGGGGAGGACCATGTCTATTAAGCTTGGATTCAACTGATATTTAAATTTGTTACACACCCCTCCCACTATTATATGGCATAGTAACTCATGCTAATGGGTGTTAGTTAACGAGATATAATCATTTAAAGTTAGTTATGTAGGTTATTGATGTATATTTGCAAATTCAGAGAGTATGACATTCAAGTAGTCAGTGTGGTCATGTGGGTAAGTTGATACCAATGTTGAAGGTCCCAGTTTCAAATCCATTCCTTTCCCACTTCCTTTTAATTAATCTTTTTAAACATGTTTTTGAACAAATTATATATAAACTACAATCATAAAAATAATATAATAAACCCTGCATTTGCAGTAACAATGTATTGCATTTCAATGCGGAGGCCTTCTCTCTCGGCGGTCATGCTCTATCTCGGATGTTAACAATCAGTGTTTTCAGTTTGTTGGAAATAACGAAGGTTGGATTGTTGGAACTATGTCACTCCCGTAACACGAAAAACGTTTCATTCTAAGCATTTCACTCCCAAGAATCAGATGCCCAACAATCACAATTTCAGGAACAGTGTAGCTTGCCATCCTGGAATTGTTCTGTCTTGTGTATGCTGACAGATGCTTTTCCTCATGAAAGCGAATGTTATTATTGTAATTTTTGGTAATTTCTTGATTTGCATGTTGAACATTCAAATACCTTTGTGAAGTGCATAGGGAGGTAAGTAATAAATTCAACATGTGATTGTTAGTGACCCGTTCATCGGATTTTGGAATTTTTTGTTTTTTGTTCTGAATTCCATGCTGAACAAGTCTTCAATTGGAATTTTTCGTGTATCTGTTACGGTTTTTAAGATAGGATTTGAATGTGTCCTAATTTGCATATTAGGGATGATGAAAAGTGCACCATGAGATAGTTCACCTACAATTTCCTATTCATTGGATTCATCAAAATTGACATAGCTGCTTCGGTTACAAAAATAAAGGGGGGGGGGGGCATTTTTGTATCCACCCTGTATTATAATAACTTATTAAAAATAAATAATTTGTTATCTTCCTCAAATGAAATAGATTATGCAAAAAATTATAATATGTTTTTAATAATTAAAGTTAGTTTCATATATAATTTGTTAAAAACATGTTAAAAAAAAAAAATTAAAGTGGGAAAGGAGCAGATTTGAACCTTTAGCATTGGAATCTATCGACTTAACACATGACCACGTTGACTACTTGAATGTCACTCTCTGAATTTTCAAATATACATCAATAGCCTACATAACTAACTTTAAATGATTATATCTCGTAAACTAATGCCCATTAGCATGAGTTACTATGCCATATAATAGTGGGAGGGGTGCGTAACAAAATATTTAAATTCCAGTTAAATCCAAACTTAACAGACCTGGTCGTCCCCTTGTTAGTCCTGAAATTCAAATTTCTTTATTTCAAAAAACTGAACAACAGCTGGTACCAAGGTGATCTAGAACAAGGTGGGGGTCAGTTTGCCGGAAGTGGTAAAAATTGCCATACTGCACAAACTTATTTTGGCGTCACCTGATGACACCGAAACCAGCAGCTGCTAAATCAAAACCTCCACAGAAACCAAAACATGGCGGCAATGAAAACGGTTGTGCGATAGCGACACTTGATGACTTGTTCATTTCCTACACAATTCTCATCCTTTATACTATTTATTTTCATTAAATAATAATGCCATTATAAAGAGAGACTTATAATTATTGTAAAATGTAGTTACGTATTTCTTTTTAATATGAACACAGGGTTAATGTTAACTATTCGCACATCGTGCGATGACTGATCATGCAGCCAAGGTAAGTGAAATTTACTGTGACTAAATAGAAAAGGGGGGGGGGGGGATAAATTTCATTTACCTGGGTCACACGATCAGTCATCGCGCGATGTGCGGATAGTTAACATTAAGCAAACACTGAGACGAGAACGATAACGTTATTTCTCGTTATCATTCCTCGTTAAATATCGAAATTGATTCGTCGGAACCGTTAGCAGTTAAGAGACAGAAATAATAATTTCGATATTATTTCATAATAACTTTATTTATGCAGGCATTAGGAAATATTAATTTAAAAAATAGCAAGTTTACAAATAAACGTTTCTTTTGTTTTGTTTTTTACGTGAAAACGTTTTTCTTTTGTGACCAGAATAATGGCTACCGCACACTGCCAGAAGTAACTCCATAAGTCATCCAGTGACGTCACAATACACATGCGCGTTAAGCACTTCTCACAAACCGGACTTACCTGTTATTCTAGATTACCTTGGCTGGTACTATGTACTGGGTATGGATACATTTTATACTAACTGCCAGTACAGTGTTTTTCAGCTGACAGAGAGGCTTGATTATTATTATTAAAGGAAAATTAAACAATTTTAATCAAAATGGGTTGACAAATTTGCATTTCAATAAAAGAATAAATATTTATTGATAAAATTTCCTGAGAGGTGTGGTGACATGTAATCTTTTATTTGTATATGTTCAGATTGAAGAATAAGAGTTAGGAAAATTAAATATATTTTGTTGGTTTTGAAAATAAAGCGTTTTGTTTGTTAAAAATTTACTAATAAAACACTAATGACAAGGAATTACAAAATATTCCCATCTCCAGCAGGAATAAATTTGTTTCACTATTCGTTTTCCAATATGTGCTATTGGGATTTAATAAAAATATTACCAGAAAAGCATAAGGACTAATGTCCATACTGTGGTTCCTAATCTTGGAACTTTAGAATTAGCAATATAGTGCAATAACAGTTCCCAAAACTTAAAGATAAACTTGTGGGAAAATTTGACTCTAATTCTTTGAATAATTCAAGGGTAATAAAAGCATATACCTATAAAAAGTTTTTTTAACTTAATGCTTTAATAAAAAATAGCCAGATGACATCAGTTGTGTTTCGAGATCTTAAGCTCTTTTTCTCACAAACTTGACACTAATGTTCGTGTTACGTGCAAACGAGCTGACCAGACCGCATGAATTCCCGGAATGTATTCAAGTGCACAGTAGCTGCCCTATAATGCAGCTTACACGATGGTAACAGCAGTTATCAAACTGCAGAAGAGGGAATGAAAGGAATGCTCCTGTTGGTTGCTTGTCACATGATGCTGAAAGTTAATCAGACATGACACCATATGAAAATGCAAGTGAACACCAAAACTGGTTTACATACCATAATTGATTCAACAGTGTCAAGTTAGAGTAAGAAAGTCCT
Source organism: Rhysida immarginata (assembly GCA_023313115.1). Classification (NCBI taxonomy): domain Eukaryota; kingdom Metazoa; phylum Arthropoda; class Chilopoda; order Scolopendromorpha; family Scolopendridae; genus Rhysida; species Rhysida immarginata. The sequence continues at coordinate 685,750 of JAHWFO010029581.1, forward strand.
TAGTGGATTTGATTCGTGCTGCACTGATTGCACAATCCCAAATCTTTCACATCTAGCATCCTGGATCTTGGTGCTTCTTGCCAATGAGATTTTTGTTAATTTTATGATTTATAATTTAATTTAGAGACTTTTATAAATAAGGTATTAATGTCTTCAACTTTGCTTTTAAATAAAGTTAAGTGTAACTATAGTTTCCTTTAAATTTAATTTTCAACAAAATAGAAAAAAATATTGATGACTCGAGTCAACTTGTAAGGTATCCTTATTTTGACGGATTTTCTTCCAGAGGTTAATTGGCTGGGGCTATTTTTTGGCCAATGCTCAGAAATCTGCGGAGCTAACCACAGATTTATACCTATCACACTAGAAAGAGTACCATTAAACTCTTTCTTATCCTGAATCAACTAGCTCCCTATCCTCTGCCAATAAAAATGTTGAAACCTAGTCTCTGAAAGAATTTAGCACACTGCTTGCACCTTCCTGTTTATAACTTGTAGCTTTTAAGGTATAGAGCTTTTACAGCACGTGACCATATAATGCACTGTGGGTTTGGATCATTGTTATCAGATCAGCCATGTTGGATAACAAAAACTCGCTATTCGCTATGGCAAGGTCAGCGTATTATACGAATCTTCCAAACAACAATGCTTAACCGATTTCTTGAGTGAATGCGATGATTGGGAAAAGCGAAACTAGTGAGTAACGACTTTTTTGTGATCCAGTATGGCGGCATTGACGACATGATGACGCGTAGTGAAAAAGCCCTATTGACAAGAAAGAAAATGATAATGCATAAGTTTGGTTTCTGATGGGCAGTACTGAATGTAGAGTTGAACTTTGAATTTTACACAATAAAATTATGAAATTCTAGCTTTGAAAGGAAATAATGCACAGATTAAATTCATGGATATGATTTCAGAGACCCATTCTTATTTCTTTTAGGATGACTTCCTTCTGAGACATTATGATAAAGGACCTTGCAAAAACAAATTGGGCCATTCACGTGCATCTGTATTTTGGCACAGAACTCAGGTAATTTGATGATTGTTTTCATCCTTCTTTTTAAAAATTATTTTCTTGCTTAAATGGATATTATCTAATCATCTTCATTCATTTCATTTCTATTAGGTGGTTGGCATATTTGCAGGATTTGGACTGTTGCTTCTTGTGGCATCGCCTTTCCTTCTCCTTGTTGCACCTTGCATTTTGTGTAGTAATTGCAAAAGCTGTGAGACCTGGTCAGAAGAGGAGGTCTCTGAACCTACAAGTAGTAATAGCTGACTTTAGTATCAATCAGGATTTACCCTGATAAGAAGAGCATGTTCCCCAATAGCCAAGGTGCAATGGGATTATTCCTTTTTAAAAATCCTTTCGTTGAGGGATTTACTTTTATTTCATTCATATCCCATCTGTTGCTGATGCATTTACTCGTGTTCATTGTCTTAGTCCACTATCCAAGCAACATTAAGTGGTAAATGTAAAAAATTTTATTAGTTTGAATGAACATTCCAGTCTTAAAAACTTCACTTTTGCCTAGTCAGATGTGTATGTACATAGATAGTACTACTAGTTGTAGCATCAAGTTATTTTATTTTCCTTTAAATAAATCATAAATGCTTGCCTTGTATATACTGTTAAATGTACAGTCCTTTATGGATATATTTTGTTTTTAAATGAAGCACAATTATAAAATAATTTTTCTTTTTGTGCATTGAAAATATTTACTTTGTGACTGTAACTGCATTTTTCACAAAATCAGTGATATAAAATTTTTATTTACATTTATTTCATTCTTTTACTTTTTTGACATTATTTACATGACATTCTAAAACTATATACAGGGATTTTAAATTAAATAAGCATGATTTTAAAGACTGATACATTAGAAGAAAAAAGTTTAAAAATCTGCATCCAAAGTGAAGCGTCTGTCATCTTTTCCTGCCATGACTCCACATTTTTGATACTCTCCTACTTTCTTTTCAAAGAAGTTGGTCTTCCCTTCCAAAGAGATGTGCTCCATGAAATCAAAAGGATTTTCAACGTTGTAAATCTGCAAATAATAATAATAGTAATAATAAAGCAAGAAAGGCACTTGAACTTGCCACCTGACAATTAAGTTCGGTGAATGAGTTCACACAACAAAATGCAAAACAGATAAGAGCCACATTTATTTTATTGTCCTTCGAAATAATCACCCTGGAAGGCAATACACTTTTGGGATCAGGGTTATAAGTCCTGGAAGCTCCTTAGGGATGGCTTTAAGTTCACGTGTCACATTTGCTTGAATGTCTGGAATGTCCGCAAATCTGTGTCCCTTTAAGGCCCGTTTCAGGCGTGGGAACAAGAAAGTCTGCCGGTGCCAAGTCTGGTGAATAAGGTGGATGAGCTATGGATACGGCCCCTTTGTTACGGCAGTGTTCCTCTTTGATCCATTATCCACAGTTTGCACAAACGTGACCTGTGTGAACTTGCTAAAAGAATGACTGGGCTTGTATCCACATGCATTGTTACTCGCGTAAAGCTCACACAGATTAGGGTGTGACGTCATTCACCGAACTTAATTGTCAGAGGTTGTATATACTGAATATGCAATGTTTATATAGAATTAAAAAAAAAAAAAAGTGCACTAAACTCTAAACTACTTTACTTTTTACAACTTACCTTTTTACAGTTCAGTTCCACTAATAACCTGTCAGCAACAAACTCTATGTATTGTTTCATTAAATCACAATTCATTCCTATCATTCTGACTGGCAAAGCTTCTGTCAGAAATTCTTGCTCTATTACAACTGCATCAGAAATGATGCGAACAATACGTTCTTCTGTAGGTTTATGAACCAAATGTTTGAAGAGAAGGCAAGCAAAATCACAATGCAAACCCTACAAGGAAAGGGAGGGAGGGGGACAAAAACAAAGCATTATCAAACATCTGCTTAATGCTACTGGTTAAAGCTTACTGCTATGAAATAATGTATTACCTCATCACGACTTATCAGCTCGTTGCTGAATGTCAGGCCTGGCATTATCCCACGTTTTTTAAGCCAAAATATTGCTGCAAAGGAGCCTGAGAAAAAGATGCCTTCTACAGCAGCAAAAGCTATAATGCGTTCACCAAATGTTGCAGTCTTGTGGCTGATCCAATTCATGGCCCACAAAGCTTTCTTACGAATACAAGGCATGGTTTCGATAGCGTTGAACAGTTTGTCGCTGCAATGTTTAACAGTTTTTAAGAAATGGTCCATCTTGGGCACAAATAAATTAACAGCACAAATTTGCTATTAACTCACCGCTCGTTTGCATCTTTTATGTACGTGTCTATGAGTAGGCTATACATCTCTGAGTGAACGTTTTCAATGGCAATTTGAAAGCCGTAGAAACATCGTGCTTCAGGAACTTGAACTTCTTGCGTAAAACGTTCAACCTTTTAATATAAAAAAAAATGTATAACTGGAATATATATTTAACAAATTTTATTTACAGTGTGTACCTTCATTTACGACAAAAGCACCATAAAGACCTCATTATATCTGATGACAGTCATATTTGGATATCGTTCACGCAATCTTACTCTCCTTCAGCTCAGATAAAAAATACTCTGCATTTAATTATTTACATGGATGCAACTTAATAATTAACATATTTGTTCCAATTTCCTAGAAGCATAATCAACCAATAAAATGGTAATGATTGAAAGAAGAATAAAAGTTGTAGACATGGTTATATCTAGGATTTACATTTTTGTTACATTGTAAGTGAACTGTACATCCAGGGAGGGAGGGGGGGCGAGTAGTTAGGGACAATATCATCGTTTTACTCAGGTATATGGTCCAACAATATTTAGATGGTCAACCAAATCGACTTGGGACAATCCATCGCAACATAATCTCATCGTAAGTTGAGGTACACAATTCTCCAAATGTCAACTTTTTATACAACTTTATTTAAATTTTTTATTTACCAAGTTTTCATTAACAATTCCATCACTGGCTGCAAAAAACGCCAAAACGTGAGATATAAAATGCTTTTCTTCAGGCTTTAGCATCTCCCAGTGAGCAACATCCTAAAGCAGGTATTAACAAATAAAGAGTTTGTTACTCAATTAGGTACGCTAAAAAAGTGGACGTTAAATTCATATAAATTTCTACTACATCTTACCGCTGTTAAATCTACTTCTTCTGCCGTCCAGAAAGATGCTTCTGCCTTCTTGTACATTTGCCATATATCTTGATATTGGATCGGGAAAATGACAAAGCGTTTTAAATTTTCCCTTAAAAGAGGTTCGTCAGCATCGTTATTCTTTACTTCATCACTTGTTTCCTATTCAGAGTCAATTTGATTATGAAAGTTATCAAATGCCTTTTACAACAATACTTGGAGGGTGGATTGTATTTAAACATTAGCAGTTAAGGGCACGTAAATTAAATGCTAGTGACTCAGTTAAAACTTGATAAATGTTGATAATAATGTCTTTTTGTTAATTCCCGCCAAAAAGTTAACTTTTTTTTTTTGTTGTTGTTGTTACCTTGGTTTTCTCCTTATCACTTTCATTCAATTTCACCGGCGTTTTCGAGATCTAAGGAATAAGAATCGATTATTATATACGATTACCGATAAAATAAGAATATCCCTTTCCACAGATTTTCTAACCTTTTTTAAGTTTGAGGTATCGCATAAAATCTTCGCAGAATTTTTCAAATTTTTGGATAACTGCAAATAAAACATTTCCTTTTAAGAGGAGGAATAATAATAATAATAATAATAATAATAATAATAAAGATGGGAAGAATCAACATTTGGTCACAATAGATCACTTTGTACATAAAATCGACGTGTTTCTAGAGAATCTATAGTATAGATTGTCGTTAATCTAAAAAGACTTACGATTGCAATTTCATTTTCCTTATTTACATCATTTTCGGATTTTCTTGTGTGGTTTAATACAATTGAACTCATGACTTAACTTCTGTAAATATAAACTGAATACAATAATAAATAATACCCCTCTACAAGAAGAAGAAGCTGGAATAAGTTCACAAAGCCGTTTGGGCGGCACTTTTATAGCCACGCTCGAATTTGGCGCCAAGTACTCTGTGGGAGTTCCTGAGGCTATTTCAGCCAATAAGAGCAAAGTTTCCAACCAAAACTGCTACTGCTTCCGTTTCTGAGAACGTGGTAGGAGGGAGGGAGGGGGCTCCGGGTTTACAGGATGGAACGTGTTCCAGACGTGACGACGCAGGATATGAAACCAAGTGAAAGTATTAGCTATTGCAACACAATGGGAGGGAAGAAAGATTATATTATCTTTATCTCATATATACTGATGGATTATATTGATGCTTAGTTACTTACTTCAAAATTAAAATTTACCCCAATAGTGAAACCTTGACTTTAAATTAGGAAAATATGTCGAAATATATCTCTTCTAATTGGCGATTGAAATTTGGGGTTAGCATCATTCTGTACTAAGATATATTTTAAATTATATTGTAAACAAAGACCATAAAAGCTCTCAAGCGAAATTTAAAATCATATGTTGTATTAATAATGGAGACTCGGAGAGGTAACAATTAATCCATGTAGTCGGGTGTCTCACATTCGAGACCTCCCAGTGAGATTGTTAAATAAATTTTACAGATTGCGTCGATTTTAAGTCATTTCTGTTTAAAATCAAAGTTTCGGGTAAACTAATGGAATTATTAATCTTCAGGGTGCTTCATCGCCTATCGAGGAGGCGCCAAATCCCGTATTGTGCCGAATCTTCTGTTCCTGTGGACCAACGAATCCGTGAAAATAAAGGCTGTAAAGAACTGGTTGAGTTGGCTACAATAAAATTATAAATTCTTAAAAATTTACAAAGTTCTGCTGAAGATGATTTGTGCTTAAAAAAATAAATCAGTTAAATAAATATAGTTTTGTATAAATTTATTACATTTTTTTTTTGAATAGAAATTTTTAGACTTTAGCGAGAGCAGCTAATTAATGTTTTATTTTTCATTTTTATTAATTGCCCATGTTATAAGATAAATGATTTTTTAGTATTTATATATTATTGAAGTCCACAGGATTAAAAAAAAAAAAGCCATAAGAAAATATTTATGCAGTTCTTCCCCATTGCTAATTGTCGAAGCAGTGACAACTGCCATCTCACTTGTTTTATTTTTCAATAAATAATAATTCCTTTTTTTAAAAAAAATAAATACTGTTTTAGTCTTTATTGCGTTTTATTATTAAAAATAAAAATAAATAAATAAATAAAATCAAAGTTCATTTTTAATTTATTCAGTCAACTGCATTTTCGAAGAGGAATAGAAAAGAGAGCAAACTGCCTTTTAAGAATAGTGCAACATGGAAAAGTTCAATCTAATATGTTAAAATAGGAAGCTTTCCCTAACTGAAACGTAATAACAGGATGTAGGTTTTTGAAATTAACGGTATAATTAACTGAAAAATAGCATTTCAATCAAATAAGTGTGTCTCTGGTGCATGTCAAGTGTGACGCAAACAACCCTCGGAGAATCGGTGTCAGACGTCTCTGGTGCCATACTATCCCTACTTAGATACTTGGGAAAATAATAATAAAATGATACAACTAGCTCCTCCACAACTTTAATTCATCCATTAATGAAAATACAATGTTATAGGAAGATTTAGCCAAAAAGGGTTGAAATAAAACTTCCAGTTTAAAAAGAAACATTATATATTAGCAGGGATGGATGAAAGTTTCATCCATCCCTGATATTAGTAGTAACTGTAAAAGGTCGAGTTACATAAATTTCTTTCGATTAACTCTGATTAACATTTTCACTTTCGACTGACTTCTCAATTGCAAAGAAAGTTTTCGACTAGTTTGTTGAACTCGTTTGCATAGCGCAGATGCAGATTATGTTTACCTTCGGGAAGTAGATGGAGGCGGGAGCCTTTGATCTTTTCGTGTAAGTATTGCGCATGCTCTTCCGGGACCAGCGGGTCCTTTTGACCGTGGATAATGAGCGTAGGGCAACGTATATCGGGTAGCATTTCTTTGCATATGTTACCTCCATTCAGGTAAAACTCGTCGAATAATTGCACCCACTCCTTCCAGGCGCGGCGAAAATATTCCTCCCCGTAGAGATCCACCATGGGCGCCTTCATTTTGGCGCTCCACTTGTCGACGTCCTCGATAGCGCGATAGGCCTCCATGTCCTTATCTGTAATGTAAGCGTTCGCGCCGAACACGACCATCTTGCGGACGGCTTCTTTTTCTCTCGCCGCCAAGATGAGGCTGGTGATGCCGCCGTCACTCCAGCCCACCAGCGAGTAGCGTTGGAAACCCAATGTTCGCATCAAAGCAGCTGCAAGCCGAGCGTCTGTTTGAAAAAAGTCCTTGTCGAACACTCTATCCGGCGGTCGGCTGAATCCGTAACCTGGAGGATCCCAGGCGACGATTGTCAACTTTTTTCGGTCGAGTCGCTCAAGCTGCGGAGCAAAGTCGTTTCGCGTTGACCCCAGTGCACCGGGCAAGAGAAGTACGGCATGATCGCCATTGCCTACTTGCTCGTAGTGCAGCGACACGTTCTCCACGTTCACTTTCTTGCCCGGAAAAGTTGTTGAATTGCTCTCCTTCATTTTAGAAAAGTTTCGGATGCTCACTTTGAGAGTTTGCAAAGTTTTTCGCAGCGCAAAATCGAGCCGTGTTGTTGCCATCGTTATCTAGATGGTGGCGCCCCCGTTTCAAAAGCTGGATTCGCGTGTAAATCTTCCAGTTAGAGCGCTTACGTATTCGTCAGCTTCTAATCACGGTCATATACATGATTCATGGTCATCGAGCTCCATTGTTAAAATGAAGCTAAAGTTTCTAGCCCCAATAGGGCGGGAACTCTATTGAAAAGTGGCGCTGCATGTACAAT
>JAHWFO010029581.1:703635-724824 GCA_023313115.1 Rhysida immarginata
CACTATTTGTAGACAATCGAATCTGGATGCACACGACTTTTGGATCACCCTGTAGAACCATTGCAAAAAATTCCCGAGTCCCAACACTGATTTGATCTAGAGGGCAGAGAAAAAATTCACGTTAGGGTTTTTTTTAATTAAATAAAATATAAATCTCCTTTTTAATGTAGGTAAATGATATAAATAAAATAAAACAAGATTATGTAAAAAGGGTTTTATCAAACCAAGCTTTTATAATGCTTTATTTAGTGGCAACAATAAAGCTTAATTTTGCAACAATAAACAATAGATACATTTACCTCTCGCCATAACGAAATGTCCAATTGTTACAACAATCAATTCGTAGTAATGAGTTAGTACCATTAGAACACGAACCAATGAACCGATTTGAAAATTTTTTTCTTTATCATAAATTGTCATCGATTCTGCATAAGTGTGTCAAATTGCAGCTCCCTAGCTTGTCGGAAAGTTAGTTTAATATTGATTACAAGATTTGACCTAAACAAACTAACACAGCAAAGTTATAAAAAGCTTTTAAATTAATATGAATATAAATAGTCACCAATATGAGTACTGGTAAAAGTTGGACTTGTTGAGGAATAGAAGAATCAGGATCTTGTAGAAAGACAGAAGAAATACAGTTGGAAGATAGAAAATGTTGAACGGGCACTGATATGTAGGCAGAAAGGTGGAGGAACGATGTCTTGATGATACAAAGTAGCTTTCAAAATTCCTTTTCAAATTTTAGCACAGACATAATTTCTTGAATTGGTGCCTCATTTTTAGGTGGTCTGCGAACGCAGATTTTCCATCACGATCTTCTATGTTCATTGAAACATTCTTTAAATGACCTCTTCGTAGATCAGATGTAAAAAACTCCCACACATGAGACATGTGAGTTTGTACACCCCACAAGCTGTGTATTTGTTGTTGCGGTCCACTGGCTTTCTCGGATGTACGAAGAGGTCATTTAATGTTTCGATGAGCATAGAAGGTCATGGATAAATAGCGATGGAAAATCTGCATTCGCGGACCACCATCTAAATATGAGGCACCAATTCAAGAAATTATGTCTGTGCTAAAATTCGAAGAGGACCACAAGGAAATCCTAACCCATGAAGCATTGGAAATCAGGAAGCACCTAAGAATCAACCAGAATAAAATCCTGAATAACCAAACAAGTTTTGAAAAGAACCTAGTTCTTGACGTCGTTAATGATATCATCAATCGCTCCACTAGAGGAAAACACTCACCAACGATCTTTATCCAATCACAACATTTATAACCTTTTTTTTTTTTTACTTTTTTATATGTACCTCTTATAAGAACAATTCAGTATGAACCATTTATAAATCACTTCAATATGAACTTCTTATAAGAGCAATTCAATAAGAACCTTTAATAGAGGCATTGTTATCCTTGTAAGTCCACCAATCAGCTTCGAGTGTATTTCTCCTGATTGGTGGACAGAAACCATATAGTAGTTTCCTACCCTGAAGACTGTTTAGTTCGAAACGCGCTACCATATTGCTAAAACTAGACCTGTTCTTATTATTCTATATACAGCAATATCGACCATTATGCAACTACTTGATATTTATAGTTTAAAACACAGCACATCATTGTTTCATTTTAAACTTTTAGTTTTAAATTCAAATGGGAAAAACTGAAGAGAGAGGGGGACGCTCAAAAACATTACTTTTATATCCATCAAGACATCGTTTCTTCATCTTTCTCCCTACAATATCTGTGCAGATGCATAGCTACGGGCAGCCAAGGTGTGCAAAGTACACTGGGACAACAAATTAGGGGCGCTAAAACTGAATAATTGAACACTGACGCTAAAAAGCTAGCTATGCCACTGTATCTGTGCCTTGTCCAACATTTCTACAGTCTTCCATCTGTATTACTTCTGTCTTTCTTCAAGATCTGCAATCTGTTTCCCGATTTCTTCTATCCCTCAACAAGTCCAACTTTCATCAGAACTCGTACGTATTAATTTTATTTTATTCATATTTATATTCGTCAGAACTATTTATTCATGTTTATATTTCATCAGAACTATTTATATTCGTATTAATTTTATTTTATTTATATCATTTACCTACATTAAAAAGGAGATTTATATTTTATTTAATTGAAAGATTGTCAAACCACTCCTTTTCTTATATAATAAGGATTCTTTTAATCAAAACCCAATTATTATAACCATTCACTTAATTGGGTTGCTTTTTCATGCATCATCTGAAGTGCCATGTCTTTCATATGCCTCCCTGGGGAAGAAGAGCAGGGATTATTATCTGTTGTGGATTGAATTCTTATTTTGGACAGCTGCAAAAGAAAGTCTAACAAAGAAACTCATGTACTCTGACTTACCAAATTTGATAAAACAAATTTTCTAAGAGTAGTTTTTACCCAATTAAATGTCCTTGCAAGCCATTTGGAATCCTACTCCACAATTTGAGCATTTAAAAATTGTACAAATGAAATAAACTTTATGAATTTTTTTCTTGGAAAATTTTGATAGGTGCATCAAATGGCTTTGCATGCGTAGTTAATTGGGTGAAAGTTACTTGTAGATTATTTTTTATTTATTTATTTTTTTAAATCAAATCCAGTGACTCTGTACGTGGAGCTTCCTTGTCAGTTACATTTTTCAGGAGTATATACCAAACATTCATATACCCCCGTTTTTTGGGGGGTTTTTTTCTTATAAGAGTGTGGTAAAATCTTCTTTTAATACATATAATTTATATGAAACAATAAAGTAATTAATAATGAAATTAAATAAATGAATATAGAAGGAGAATAAAAATTTCAAAGTTTTTATTAATTTATTAAGTTTTTGTTTATATTTGTTAATTTTTTTAATATTTACTCAAAAACTTTTATATTGTTCACGAAAACATTAACGTATATTTATGTCATTTCCTGCTATTTATTTATAAAGAAATGTTAAGCAACGTTATTGGGCGGGAAGAAATAAAAATCGTTGGCTTATTGCTATTCAAAAAAGAAAAGTGAGGGAGTAAACAATGAGCGAAATCGCTTATTACCAGGCGATAGTGGGTCTCTACTTATTACCAGGCAAATGAATTTAGTGTAGAGCTTCAAACGAAGCTGCTACCAAGCAAATGGCAGACGTGAACTTGTTTATAACAAGGAACGAGCTCCGATAGTCGGCAGCGAGGGTTAAGGAATCTTAATAGTATTTTATAAATAAATTGAAACCTTATTATAATGAGTTCATTTACCGATATAATATTAAAGTTGAGAACTTTTGCCGTAAGAAATAATGACTTTTCATTATCGTTTTCTACGAATATCAGCGAACCAAGCGCTCATTAGAACTGTTTCGTCGATCTTTTCGGAGGATGTTGTGAAGCCGCTGCTGCCACCTACAGAATCTGGGATGTTTTAGTGTTTTGCTTAGCGCGAGAAGTAAACAACTTTCCGTGTCACGAGATTGTTTCCCAAATTCGGGTGCATGCCATTGTCAAAGCGAAAAGTTTTAACAAACGATTGTCAGTTAAGCATCTGGAAAAGATTGCTTTTTTTCTGAAAAAACTTTAACTTTTACCTTTTGTAATAAATAGAAAAAATAGCCGAAACTGTGGATACCTTATATAAATAAAGGAAAAACAGAAAACACTACTCTGTAGTAGTGTTTTCTGTTTTTCCTTTATTTTTACCTTTTGGTTAAATTTCACTTTAGTATAATCAAAGAAGCTGGTTGCCCACTCTGCACAATTGTTGCACAGTGTGACATCAGTTTTTTTCAGATACCTCTACAAATTGTTGTTCTTACAGTTGGACGAAATCAAAGGAAAAACGGAATATTTCAAACATTAAATAATGAAAACATATTATTAAACAAGAAATTAATTCCCCCCGAGGAGGGTATAGGAAAGCAGCGGAAGCCCGAATTCATCTATCTGCACTTTTTAACTCTTTATCTGCATTTTAATTGATTTTTTTGAACGTAGTACGTGTATTTAGAAAATGAAAAAAAGCTCTGTCTTCTTTCGTTTCTCATCATTTCCGATCGAATGCCAAATAATGCCATTGTTCTAAAGACTGTGACTGCCATTCCCACAACTCCGATCCCACTGGAATAATTGGCCCAAACCTTATAGCAAGGTAGTATCCGATCCTTGCCTAGTAATGTAGATCTGCATACCGTATTTCACTCCTTTACATACATACGTACAAGTAGAGCTTTTGGTCCCCTCTAACTCCTACCCCAGTGGGCCAATCAAAACCAAACTAAATAGTGAAGGTGCACACGTAAGCTACATTTCTAATTTCAACCTTCTATCACAGAATATTCGAACACAGAATGGACACAGGATGTTCTCCCTCTTCCCTGATGGACAGCTTCGCCGTTTCCCATGCTAAGCCATGGCCTCCTCTAACTACGAGGCAGTGTGACCAGATTTTCTTTTCCAGAAAATACTAAATGCAACGGCAAAAAAATACTAACATATAGTGCTTAATACTAAATAAAATACTAAATGCAAAAGTACTTTAATACCACAGATACATAATACATTACTATATATCTGTGTTTAATACTAATTAAGGTACTGAATATTAGTGCGTAACGGAAATGGAAGTCGGAATTGATCACAAGTCAGAATTCTTGAGTTTAAAGCCGCTAGAAAAGCACTGCAGTGCCATGAATTAAATGTGTTGCGTTGAAGCAGTGTTGCCAACTCTAACGGCTGCGCCCCCACTAAATTCTCTGGAAATACCCACTAAAAACTCCCCAAATAAAATAAAACCACTAAAAAAATACCCCAAATATATTATTTTGTTTGTTATATGTATAAAAAAATTATAAAGAAAATAACTATATACATAAATAAAAAAATAAATTATAAAAATTAAATTAAATATATTTTATAAATATTAAAAATTAAATAAATTTTATAAAATTAATAAGTAAATTAAAAATTGAAAAAATAAAAACAACTACATATGCATTATTTATTGATTACATATTGAATGCATTTTCACAAGTTACCCTTATTAAAGATTAACTTCATTTACATTGTGTCATGAATGACGTTTAAAATTGAAAATAAATCTTCATCAGTTTGAACCAGTTTTTTATTATCGTACATGCATTGATTAAATTTAGCAAACATTTCAGGAGTTGTTAAAAAATTAACACACGACGGGTTTTTTTTTCTTTTTAAAGAATATCGTGTCATTAAAATGCTTTGTAAAGCAGGCACTGACAATTTATTTCGAAGTTTATCTTTTATAACAGTAACTTAAGAAAATGCACGCTCCACAGTTGCATTGGATATTGGTAGGTATAATGCCTTAAAAGCCAGTTTAGAAATAAATATCCATGTTGATGAGACAACAAAAAACACAACATATTCAAATAAACTTTTTTATTCTTTAATTTCCCTGATTCACAATAGTAACTAGAGTATGCGTTAAATAAGAATAAGATTGGATATTAAATATGCACGTTGTTTCTTAATAACCTATTATAAATTATAACATCAAAAACTTTTTTATTTTATAATAATCAACTTCCTGTCAATAAATTTAATTATTTTACTAATATTTTATGTTTTAAACCGTGTCTTCGGTTTAAAAATTACATCAATTTAATAATGGTGAGAACTTGCGTAGCGGTGCATTCTTCAATCGGGCCAAAAAAAATCTGAAATTTCTTTCCACGGGTTTCCAGCCGATTCGGATCGCCGTGCAAAATGGATAAATGCCGTGGATAGAAAAGATTAGAAACCAACCCAATATTCTTATCTATGTGGACAGCATTTTGTTATGTAACATATTTTAACAAATATTTGCAATAATAATTCGTTAAATAAAATATAAAGACCCGACAATTGTTTCGATTTTTCATCATTTTCAAGAATCAAATGGATGTTTTAAATCGTTCATACAATTCAGTAATAAATTGTTCATTATATTCAGTAATAAATTGTGATGATGTAAAGCTATTGTTAAAGTAGTACTACTTTCATAACTTCAGGATAATTATCTAATATTCTATTTGCTTTTAGAGAATTATCCTTTTTTGCTTTGATAAAGGATAGGCTCTATCCGAAACGTCAGCTCTTTATTTGATTTTTTAGTTTTATTTTGATTTTACTTATATATTTATTATTTTGTTATTTGTTAATTATTATTTTATTTTTCAGTTGTATTTATTAACTATTTATTGTTAAAGTTCCATTGTTGGGAAATTTATTTTAAGATGTCTTTAAGTTGTTGTAATAAGGTGCCAGATTCTAAGTCTATTTGAGTATTTAACATGCATGATTTATTTTCAAACACCAATTAACACCTTTGATAATTGTGAAATTTACAAATTAACCTGCAACAGATGTGACAAATTTTACATACGAAGAACGGGTATACAATTTCGCTCAAAGAGAACATATTAATTCCATGAAATATACAAATAATAATCAAAATTCATATCATTCACACAAATCGTGAGTTTAAAAAAATTGATGAAACCATGGAAATTCTAATCTAATCCAAAGACAATAATAAACATAGTAGCTCGGTAAATATGGAAATTTTTAAGGCCAAACAAACAAATAAATCATGCATATTAAATACTCTCGCAGTATTGAAAATCCCCGCAGGTAGTTGTACTACCTAGGGCCAAAGTGAAGGATCGTTCATCCACTCATCTTCCTTCATTGCGTAAGGGTCGTTTATATAAATTCCTTCGCCAAGTTTAAATTTGTTAATATGTCTTCTTTTTGAAGGATAATTTAATTGTTTCGCGTATTTAGACAACGCAAATTTATTGGTTGATTACCCTAAAAGTTGCATCTAAATGCAAGCAATCCCTGCATTCTCAGCCACGGTTTGCCCCGCAATATGGCCGCTTGGTCACTGCGACGTCACGAGATTACGCTCTATACGGCACTTTAATCTGGTGGCTCGATTTCAGTATTGAAAAAACCCACTAAAATTCCACTAATTAAATTTATTTCTCCCTAAATATCCCACTAAAATATTTTTGCTCCCATTTTCCCACTAAGAAGAATTTTTCCCACCAAATTTAGTGGGAAAATCTCCAAGTTGGCAACACTGCGTTGAAGTCTCTTTTCTAGCAGCGAGTTTAAGCCACGGATGAGGTTTTACCTCATCCGTGGTTTAAGCGTCTTGAAACTTAACAATGATCCGGTCTCGGATATAATAAGAGGCAAATATCAAAATCGGTTTCAAAGGAAGGCATTGAATAATGAAGCCAAAGGGTTCGAAATACAAATATGTCTAGTAAAATATTTTGTGGATAAGAGGTGTTTCTTCTGTTATTATTACTTTTTATTAGGCTGATGCAGAAATAATAGAGTTGTTTTTTATTTTGTTTTTTTGTTTTTTTTTAACTTTTATCTTGTATACTGGTTTTATAGTAACTCCTTAATCAACTAGATTTTTTAAATATTTATTTCAAGTTCCTATTAACAATCGCTATTATTTGTTAAAAAAAAAAAAGTAGACGCTTGAAGAATGCCAAGAAATGTCCAAGACTAACTTGTACTCCTTTGCCTTGTCTACCATTTTTATTTATTTATTTTTATTTTATATTTTTGCAAGAGGAGATTAGCGCTTAAGGATATTGTCAACATCATTGTCCTGTTATAAGAAATTTTTTAGTGCTCAGCTAAATAATGTTATATTTTTCATCCCCAAAACATATAAAATATTTAAAATGAATTTTAATTCAAATTAAAATTTATTCGGCTTGCAAATTGTAAAAAAAAAAATATTCCTTGAAAATTTTAATTTTTGACCTTTTATGAATTCAAAATAAATAGTAATTCCTTTCCCATGGAGTTTAAAGTCAAATGTAAATTAATTATAATCAACTGTCAGTTTTTTATGAATTTTGTTTGTTTCTTAATTTTTGTCAACATCATTTACTTCAATGTAATTTTATCATTAAAATATACAGTGTATCTAAATGTATATCTTTAAAGGCTGGTTTCCATGTGCCACCATTTATTGCGTCTTGGCGGCTGCGGTTTCCATGCTCCTGAAGCATGACCTCCTTTGTATACTCTTTATAACTCCTGTAGTACCTGCTCTTTCCCAGTATGCATTGCGCGTTGGCTTTCGATAAAGCATGGTTAGTGAAGCATCGGCGACGATGCGTTTTCGTGCTATTTTAAAATTATTTTCATCCATCTATGAAAAATATGTTATGAGACTGACCATGTGTGTTGTTTTAAAGCCTCTCGAGCTAATTGAAGCGAGCATTTCTAAGGAAATTCTTAAGTACATTGTGTTGTAACAACACTGGACAGGGGTAGGGGGCCGGGTGCAGAGGCGTAGGCCACGATCCATATATGTAATAGTTATATGTAAAGGATCATGGTGGAGGCCTTAGATTAAGGAGAAAACATGGTGTTTTTCTCCTTAATCTGTGGTGTAGGCTACGGCAGAGGAAGCCTCATGTGTTTCCCTTTGAAGAAAAGGACTCATGAAATAGCAAATAGAACCCTTGAGATTTGTTTTTATTTTTATGGCTATATAACTCCTTCTAAAAATCAAGATTATAAATCTATTTCCTCAAATATATAAAATTAAAATGTGTACATCAATAACAATAACATAAAAAGTCGTTAAATTTTCCAAACAATAAAATTTGTAATACGAAAACAAGTAATTGATAACTTTACAGTAGCGAAAGAAATATACCCTAATGGGGCGTGCATATCAGGGAGGAGGGAAGGGGGAAGGGCGTACCCCCTTCCCTCCTCCCTGTGTATAAGCAAAAATGTATTTTGTATAAGCAAAATCACTTCTACTCCAAGTCTGGCAGCCAATGCATGAAGTTTGGCACCTTTAACGATTTGGCCACTCGTGGCGCTCCAGTCAGTCGGAGATAATACTAGTGCTTTATCGGAGGGAGATGAAAGCATAGAAGATAGTTTTCCAGAATAAAGTTAAAAAAGCAGTTTAAAATGATTTTTTTTTTAACATTATAATAAAATTTTCTTTTCTTTTACTCACTCATCATCACAAAGGCATACAAAGTGAACACAACATTTGTTTTATTAATCAATTTTATTGTTTTGACAGTTTTGCCTGTTAAATGAATTATGCTTTTTTTTCGGTTTATCTTAATATTATTAAGTAAATTTTAAATAAAATAAAATAATACATGAAATAATATAAATCAGGAGTCTGAAATGTCACTTTTTAAAAATATTCTTTTCATTTCTTTATTAACAGATGAAGTGAAAGAATATGGTATTTTAAAAAAGTGACATTTCAATCTCCTAATTTTACATTATTTCATAGACTAAGTGGAAATTATCCTTTAAAAATTATAATAAAAAATTGATAAAATAAAATAAATTAAAATAATATTAAAATAAAATAATGTAAATTAAAAATTCATTATATTCAGTTTTCTTCTACAAGATACTTCTTTCTACAATAAATCATTTCTTCTAAAACAACTGAACCACATCTCATACAATTTATATTAATTTATTTTAATTTATTTAATTTTATCTAATTTTTTATTAAAAAAAGAAAGGAGAATTTCCACTTAATCTATTAATATAACTATTTTAAATTTCATTTTATCATTTTATTTTATTTAAAATTTACTTATTATAAGATAAACAGCATATTTTAATTTGTATTAAAAATAGATAATAATATCTGAAAAAAAAAATTAGGATTAAATTTTGTTTTAATTTACTTGTTTATTTATGTCTCCATAAAAAAGTGCAATCTACTTTCTCAAAAAAAAATCATAATAAATTATAAAATCATATTACATGTATATGCATTACATGCAACAGACTGTATTAGTCTAAACAAACATCTTTTTTTGAGTCCTTTCTCCTTTTATTTGGTAGCCAGAAGTGCACCCCAGCATACAGCAATATCTATAACCATTATTTAGATGAAATTTCAGCATTCCAGATTGTTTGTCAAAATTTTTAAAAATTTGTTTCTGTTATTAAACAGCTTCAGCCCCATAGCAAAACACGTAAGATCATGTGCTGCTTCTCACCCCTAATACAGTGCTCTACACCCCGACTGTTTTGAGCGCCGCCCTGTCGGCCAAAACTTTCGGGTGCCAAACCAAAGCCTCTCTTATCATGTTGGCTATGGCCAAACTCTCCCATACCCCTCCACTGGATTTTGCCAGACTTGGAGTAGAAGTGATTTTGGTATAAGAGATACGACAACTGCGTAGTCAAATACGATCGGCTAGGGCCAGCACGTGACTGATGGACGCCATTATGTGCTAACTGTGCTAGCAGATGCCATGCAAAGTTGATACTTGCATGATGCTATACAGCAGTATTTAGTCATCGCAAGTTATAATTTTCTTCCGAATTATAAAATGTTCATGAAACTATAGGCAAAATGCCTAATTGTGCTGCAGTAAGTGTTTAAACAGCGGGAAAAAACTGTTTTCTTAGAGACGATGAGCAACACAGAATTTGGGCAGCCAAGTTATGCATGAACTTAATGATAAACTTATAAATGCAATTAATCCTTTTATTTCTTTTTTGTATAAAATTATTGCATTCATTTTTAAATTATCATTTATAAAAACTTTTCGTTCGAAAAATAAAATCCTTTATTAATTTTGAATTTATGTATTTTTTTTCATACTTTGTAATTAATATTGTACCAAAATTCCTTGTTATTCCCCTCCGGATAATGTGATGTACTGTTTTTTTGACATACACCAGTCCAGTTGAGATTATCACATTGGTATTAATTGTCATGAATAAAAGCACTCTAGCTCTATCTTCTTCTAAGGCACATGATCGTTTAGTGATCAATATTGTTTTGTGACCGCAATAAATTGAGCTCAGGGTTGTCCCTCACATTCTCCTTTCAATATATCTATGCTGTAGATGTTTCAATCCCAACTTATCTTTTGGATTGTATCTAAAATAAACACACATGTGATCGAGCATGAACTGTGAAATAAAACGCAATTAAAATTAAAGATAAAACAAGAACTTTTTTAACAAAAACGAGCCGACTTCATGGGAATAAAACCTTCCCAGAAAAATATTCAGTCGAATAGAGAAAACCCCATCCAAATCGAATCAGTAGTTTTCAGAAAATCGCGAACATACATACATATATGTATCGAGAATCTCCTTTTTTGAAGTCGGTAAAAATGGTTTTTTGTTGAAGATATCAAACTTTGTGACAATAAACTAAGGTGAGATCAGGGAGGTTAGTTGAAGGATTAATGGGGACAAGAACACAATGAACAAGTTGGCGGCAAACTTCTACGAGGTAACCACAAAAGTTCTTGCTGTTTTTATTTTGCCATAAAAAAGTGATATAAGATATGCAAATGGATGTACTGTGTGGTCCAAAATCTGTCAGGGGGGAGCAGGAAGGTTAGCCTGTATAAATACAGAGCTGTTGGGCATTCACATCAATCGAATCTCGTGCAGAAGTGAAGACAAATGGAGGTATCGAAGGAGATGGTTAGGTGTTGTTTGCTTTATGACTTCAAGATGGGCTTATCAGCAGCAGCATCAAGTCGCCGACTGTGTCTTGCGTTTGGGGATGATGCTGTGAATGAACGCACCGCAAGGCATTGGTTCCAGAATAGTCTAGTGTGTCTGGTGGACTAGACAAAATGGTTCACTACGAGATGCTATCAGCTGGCCAAACCATCACTGGGGACCTGTACTCCAGCAGTTGGAACGTGTAACAGGCATTGCAGCAGAAGGAGCCAGCATTGGTGAATCACAAAGGGGTACTCTGAGGATTCATAAAGGACGTGGGGGGAAATATCTATTTATACCAAGATTAACGTAAGCTAAAAAGGAATCAAATAATATATTAATATCCGTATTATGGTTTAAAATAGATGGCCAGTCGGTTTGTTCGAGGACAGAGTTAAATATATGGCATCTTTTGGGAGTGATGGTCAAGGAATTTTGAGAGAAGGAAGTTGAGAAGGAGGGACTGGAGAAAGCTTGTAAAGTAAAAATTGGAAGGTAGTCTGGAATGTGGCAATCTATTGAGCCACTATTGATGTTGTCTAGAGGTGATGAGAAGTATTGGTCGATAACAGCATTTGAGAAATGGGTCGGGGAGGAAATTAAGGGCGAGAGTCCAATCCGGGATGTTAGGTCAGTTAAGGAACTTGTATTTTGAGAGGTTTTAGAAAAGTCAAGTTGAAATCTCCTGAAATTATAATTTTTTTTATTAGAGGAGCTTATATCTAAGAGCATAGATGAGAAGTGAGAAAAGAAGAGAGGAAAGGATCCTGAAGGAGGGCGATAAAGAGAAATGAAAAAGAATTTGTTATTGATTAAAAGAGTTAAGATTTCAAAATCAGGAGTGCATGTAGAGTAAGAAGGAATGGTATTGTAATGTAAAGAATTCCGGATATAGATGACTAGACCTCCACCTCCTTTAGAGGGGCGGTGTAAAGCTTCAAAAGAGTAATTGGACAGAGGCGGGATGTGAAGTGGCGATTTGGACCATGTCTCAGTTAGTGCTATAAGATGGGGTGGATATTGGAAGAGGGATAAGGTGGCAAAGGTGGGAAAGAGAGTAGCAGAGTTAGCAAGAACACTGCGTATGTTTAGACTGAAGATAAATAGTGAGAGAGGGTTACCATGAGATTGTTTAAATCCGAGGTTGTGATTGGGGGAATTAGAGAAGGCATTGGGTTATTGACGGGTGATGTAGGCTGTTATAGGAGGTAAGGTTGAAGGGTAGGGAAAAAATAATAAAAGCTTATATATAACTGAAGTTATATAGCATAAAACATCAACTTGGGGCCAAAGCAATTAATAGAGAAAAGTGAAGTAAAATTGTGACTAAAATAGATTGAGAAAAAAAAATTAATATTTCTTAGTGTTATTTCATCTATGGACTGCAGTGTTTAATTAAAAAGAAAAAAATGAAAATATAACTTATGGGATATTTTAAATGCTTGCAGTTTAAGTTAATAAAATATGCAGCTTACTTATTAAAATTTTTCTTTCTATTCGTTTTCAACTTTTCTTTATAAATGTGGACACACACACACACACACACACACACACCCCTTTTTCTTTCTCTCTCTCTCTCTCTCTCTCGAACTGGTGGCACCACCAAGCGAAATTTTACATGAACTAAAAATTTGTTTTTAGCTTTAATGAATCAGACTCTCCTCCTTAATTACATTGATTTGCAACAAATTATAGCATTATTATTTAACAGTAAATGGATCCCGTCAAAATTTGACGGTAAACAACCCATCTAATTATTAATCCCATCTCCATCTAGTATACATGGAATCATGAGGTAAAGACTGCCTGTATTGTTGTTTATGGTTATCGTTGTTAATTGTTTATGAAATTGTTGTTAATTTGATCATCAATGCTAGCAAAGTTGTTGATTGTGACATCATTGTGGAGAGGATTGTTTGATTCGCCAGCGTAAGCAATTTTGAATTGTAATTTCCGCTAATTAATAGTAATTGTGGACACAAAAACTAACTTTGACAAATCTACAGACTAAGATCTTTTATTTAAGACCAAAATGAAGTTTAGAGATGCAGTAGGTTTCTTTAACGAACTGTCGAAAGAATCATCCTTGGTTGGTATTTTTTATTGCTAAATTGATAAGAAAAGAATGACAAAGAGTCTGCTTCCGCAGGAATTCAACAATAACATTTATTGTGTCTTCAAATTGTTTGGTTACAAAGATTACTTATCAGTACGATAAATAATATCTTTTGATGAAATTAATCTCGCAAGAAAACAATTTTTATATATACAAATGAGTAAACAAAGGTATATACGACGAACGAATTGAGCTCTATGGGACATTTTAAATGATTGTTCTTGGAATCATATAAAGATAGTAACAGAGACATAAATAAACAATAACAATGATATATTCTGATTTGTACTGAGGTTTTATAAGGAAAAATAAGCCTACTTTGAAATAAATATAAAAAAATAAAGTAAAAACATTTCTTCTTGAACCTTTATTAAACATACAAGTTAAAAAAAAAAAAAAAACAAGATGGGAATACATTGAAGAACACACCTCTTTAACACATTCTATTAACATATATTTGCAAGAAAAATAGACCTTCTTTCGTGTAAGAAAAACAATTTTATTTTTTTAAATATATATATTATTGGTAAGCGTCACCTCAATAGTCAACGTGTATATGTCTACGATATATATATATATAAATTTTTGGACGACAAATGTTGCTTTGTTTTTCTTCCACGAAACATATTATTTGACATAAATCGAATTTATTTATTTATTCTTAATTTAATAACTACTATTTGTTAACAATACGCACATTTTATAGATTGAACACATTGTTGGAATTTTTTTTTTTTTACTTTGAAATAATAGAAAAATTAAAAATGACAAATGAAAATAGTTTTTAGGATTTGTTTAAATAAAATTACATTTATTATTTTATTTCCAGAATGTTTGTTTAAATTCTCCCCGTCCTGTCCGCTATTTACTCAAAAATAAATTTAACAAAAAAATTTAGAAGTGATGTAATTGATGAATAAACAGCAATTATATTATATTTGCTTAATTTCATTCTTTCTTTTTTTTTTCTTAATACATAAAAGACAAATTAGGTTTGATGAAACGGACAAAAGACAACAAAAAGTTTGCTTGATGAAACTGACAATTGCGGAGTACTGTTTTCTCATTTCTAATTTTCCTTTTTATTCTTTGATATTTTTCATATTTGTTCGTGTGCCTTATTTCTGTTGTGTCAACTCAACGAATTTTTCACTTAACTTTTATGGAAGTGTATGTGATTGAAAATTAAATTTACTTTTACAATAAATTTCATACTCGGAGGGGGCAATGAACCGAACAGAACTTCTATTTGTTTTCTTCTTTTTTTTTTGGTTAAACAAAACAAAACACCACCGATATTTCACTAACATGATTCAGAAAAAGAAAAACACACTGACTAGACTTCCGATATATAAATAGTGGCTGAAATAGAAGGCTTTTCATTTCATCAGGGTCAAATGAAGAATCTCTTTAGTCCTTTCTTTCTCTCCATCTTTTTCTCTTAATAATTTCAACTCATAAAATAATCATCTCGTTCACGAATAATATACATTTCTGTGATCAATAGCACATTTTAAATGAGGCTAGGACAAAACACCCAGTCTTAAAGTGCAAGGGAGGAAAAAAAAACAGAATAAAAACCGTGTTAAAAGCATAAAAGAGAACATACCATCCAAATGAAGCCTTAATTTTATATAATTTTTAGATCATTTTTATCGAGTCATCCGAAAATTTACTAAAGTTCTTTCCTTGTATGGTTTGGTTTATTTGTATTAATATCCTTTTCAACTGCTATGGTCATTTGAGGACGGCGTTATAGGGGCCGCAAATTTTGCCTCGCAAGGGTTCTTTAACGTGCAGCCGGCAAACGACTACACGGGACCGAAGGAAGTGCGTGATCTCTTTCCTTGTATCGTGCAGTGTGGGGAGACCACGATACAAGGAAAAATGTTTTTTAAGTTTTAAGATTAATTTACTGAATAATAATGTTTTTTTTAATCTAGTTAATAATGCCAAACAGTTAATATTAATTTAACATTATATTATCAAAAAAAATAATGAAGATCACAAGAATGCATAAGGATCGGTTATTAAATGTTATTTCTTAATACATTATAAATTATAACATCAAAATATTTTATGGCCAACGCCATCGCCAATTAATTAATTCGGTAAATTAATATAGAATTTATTTATTTATTTATTTATTTATTTATTTATTTATTAAAAAAAAACCCTCTTTCCTCTAAATAAGAATAGTCAGATAATAAAAAAACAACAACAAAACTTCAGTATAATCAGATTAAAAAACACTTTTTTCAGCTAATTCAATAAAAAATATGTACAAATGATAAAAAATAAAAAAAAAAATCATAAAAAGTAAGTTTTATTTGTGGGTTATGCCCTCTTTTG
The DNA here is from genome assembly GCA_023313115.1 of Rhysida immarginata. Taxonomy (NCBI): domain Eukaryota; kingdom Metazoa; phylum Arthropoda; class Chilopoda; order Scolopendromorpha; family Scolopendridae; genus Rhysida; species Rhysida immarginata. Next base: position 719,617 of record JAHWFO010029581.1, read on the forward strand.
TGCTTTTACTTTGGGTGGGTTTGTAACTTGGGTTTTTTCCCCTCCTTTGCACTTTAACAGTGGGGGTTGCTAAATCCCATTTTAAATATATTATTAACAGAGAGAGAGGATAAAATTGGAATCTTCGTTCGGTGATCGTTTTTTATGACGACTAGACTAAAGAAAGGCGCTTGTTAATTAATTAATTAATGTCGACAGTGTACAGAGTCCACGTTAACTATTAATATATAGAGATATATCTATATAATTGGAACAGTTTAGGAAAGACTTTTCTCCCTCCCCCATTTCTCATTATTTATTTATTTAAAAAATGTTAATAAGATAATACAAGAAAAACAAAGGGGCCTGTATGATTAACAGAATGCTTTTAGAATTGAAAATCAAGTTTCTTTATTTTTTAAAACTTTATTCCAAACCCTTTCTAAGTCTCTAATGAACTCTCTCATTCGCATAAATATCTATAATGGCAGCATTGGGTTTGTTTTTTCCTCATTAAAATAGAAAGCTTTTAAATGTAAACCTATGGCCTGTTAGAAGTGTCATTTGATGATGATAATTGAAAATATAAAAACGGCCACGTTGAGTGACGATTCGTGAACAAAGCTTCAAAAAATTAGATTTAATTTTGGAATATTAAGTCGGAAATATTTATTTTTAGAGAAAATTTTTTAATCTAAACCCGTCTTTTGTGCTTTGTGTAATATTACATTCTATATAGCCTATATTTTTCATTTTAAATATTCCTTCTGTTTTCAAGTTAAAATCTATAAATTTTGTATGAATAAAAAGAAATATTTTTTTTTAAATATATATAATCGGAAAACAGCAGACAAAATCCTAAGAATGGCTTTTTTTAACGTTAATCCAGGCATAAGGCATTTATCGTTATCTTTAATTGATTTAATCCTATAGGAATGCTGCTATTCACGTGATAAACCAATCAATAATGTCAATAGTTATTGATTATTCTGTGCTTTTTTTTTTTTTTTTTTTTTTTTTAAATTCGTCCTTCTTTAAAGCTCGAAGATATTCTCTCATTTCTATATATACTTTCGAAACATATAAAAATATAGAAATTTATATGTTTAATAATACTCATAAGGTGGCACTACATTGACGTGTTTAGTGATAATTTTACCCGTTAATGCCATGAAAACACTGCATTTAACTAATTTAATCTCACTAATGAATTTCACATTTAAATGGGAGCGTTCAATACGTGGCAAATAAAAATTCTCCTATCACACTTTGTTACTATTATTTTTCTTTTCTATTTACGTATTTTATTTGTTTTTTTTTGTGACTAGAATTAGTTATTTCTAGAAGTGTTAAAAATGTTGCGTGCTATGTGTATTTAATAGACGAGTTTGCTGCGGAGAAGCGTTCTGTTGTTCGTTAAAGAGGAAGAGGAGTCGGTTAATGGGCGAACTATTCTTTCAATTTACAGTCCCAGTAGAAGTGATGGCCGAAAAGCATCACGAAACTAATTTTTTCCCTCCTTTTAATCGAGATTACAAGGCATAAAGATGAGTAATATCTCCTAAATACGAACGGGTATTGAGATCTGTATTGTATTGTATCTGATGGTGAATTAAACAAGTTGTTTTTTTTTTAATTGAATAGTTTATGCATGTTGGCATAGTTGGCGTGTTAGATTGGCGTTTTAATTCTTTATTTGTTTTTATTTGTAATATTGCGTTGACACGCGTTTTCAGTAATTCACAACCAAAAGTGTAACATCAAACTGAAATCTTTGTTCTTTTTTGTTTTGGTTTCAGTCAATTTTTTTTCTATCATACATGCACAATAGAACATGACTTTTTGGAATATGAAAGTTTCAGGAAAAGCATTGCTATAGCCATGACGGTCAATTGTCAGATAACTCCGTCTGTCACATAAATTTTTAAAATTTATATTAAAATAGTCTGTTTTTAAAACGATCTAAAAGATTAAAAATTTCCAGAACGGAACATTACGTGCCTTACTCAATAGGGAAATATCATGGGAGAAATTTATTCAGTAATTAGTCCAGAAATCCATTTAGTTTATTCTTGTTGTGAACTGTATGCATGTTTAAGAATTGGATTTGTTTAAGCGCACGCCTCTTTTCTTTTCCTGTTTTTATTTATTTATGTTTTTACGTAAGGTTTATTCGTTTGTTAAACGAAGGCAAGGACGCATTTGGAGTTTTTTTTGTTTTTTTTTAAGAACTTGATTCGCTGCTTAATTGGAAAGGGAGAGAACAAAGAAGACAATTTGGGGAATGGGGAGAAGACTGTGACCTCAAAGCCTTTTGGACACACGCCATTGAACTAAATTACAAGATGTTATTTCTTTTTGGTTATATTCACTGAAGAAGACACTTAAGACATTTTGGTTCATATCATGATCAATTGATAAGTTTTTTATTGGAGGGGGAGGGAGAGGGTCGTATATATTTGGAGTGGGTGACTGTTGCCATCGGCTATGGAACCATGAATGATTCATTTCCTTTGGATGAGGCAAAAGGCTGGACGTGGCTCATTCGCTCCGTGGCCGGGACCATAATATCGATTGGCGATCGCGGAGGTGTCGGGTTCATCCGAATGCCGAAAGGTTCAGGCTGTGAGCTTGAGGAATCGACGTCGTCGTGGTAGCGGTGCACGAAGCTCGGGAAGAGGAGCGCAAGGGCGACAATGCCTCCACCCGCGCAGAAGATGACGAGGCCCGCCAGTTTGCAGGCGTCTAGATTGGCATTGAACTTGACGGCTGCTCGGTCGACGATTTCGAGGTCGTCGGTGACGGCGCCGACAATGACGGGTCGCTGAGGCACCAGGTAGCCGACGAGGATGGCTATGGAGCCGAGCACGACCAAGTTGAGCCCGCACCAAATACCCACCTTCCACCAAAGGGAGACACACCGGTGACGCTTAGGCGTGACCAAGTAGCGGAACCCCTCCTCCTCCTCCTCCTCCTCCTCCTCCTCCTCCGCCGCTGCTGCTTGTTTCTCCGTCCCTTTGACGACGCCTTCGTTGCTGTCCAGGTCCTCGTACAAATCGGGGTCTTTCACGTGCATCGACTCGTAGAAATGGTGCAAATAGGAGCGCACACCGAAATAGTCTGGACAATTGGACCCACCTCCAGTCGACCCATCGTCATCCTCTGTTGTCATGCGCCCCGTGGTCTGCTCCGAATCTTCTTCGCCACCCGCTTCGCTCTCGTGAACGCTTTCTAGTAGAGGACGAACGCATGGCCCACGACCTCTAGAAGACACTCTTGTACGCTAATAGAAACACAAACAAAATACCAATTTATAAAGATCATCATTCAATAATTTCAAAAGGAGCACATTAAAAAATTCATTTTAATCACTAGCAGTACCAAAACTGTCAACATTTCTTAATGCAACCAAAGTACATGTCAAAATGATAGAACCAGTCACAAATGTACGGAGGGTTGATTCAGATAAAATGAGACGACTTTAAACGCCGCTTATGACCTTGACGGAATGTGATTTGCATGACTCGTCCACTATTCATGGGGATTAGCTTTGTATACACTTGTTGCTGTTATTTGGGACATTTCGTGCTGAAACATGGCTTCCAAAATCACAGCTTTTTGGGAAGGGTATATGCTTGGCCTTTCCGACGCTAACTTCAGTCTTTCGTGCATTGTGGAATTATGCAAACGAAATGGTATTGTGGTATCCAAAGCTACTATGGGTCGAATAATCAAAAAGAACAAATTGCGACCATCTAATGAACGTGGACGAGCAGAGAAGCAGACCAGAAACAAGCCCCAGCCAACACGCCCAGCTCAGGTGGTGCGAGAAATCCGGTCTGAAGTGCTGAAAGAAAATCCCCACACACAGAGAAGTCTAGGCCAAAGGAAAGGTATTTCACAGGCAACAGTCTCCAGAATAATTCATGACAATCTTGGGCTGGAGCGACGTCATAAAGCGCGCGGTCACAGACTGTCGGCCAGGCACGTGCAGGAACGATTCACCAACGCCAGAAAACTGTATGAAAACCATCTTGCAGGTGACCGATGGAAGTGGGTTGTCTCCTTGGATGAAGCTTGGGTGTACCTCGATGACACCAACAAAACCAGGACAATTTACTATCGCGAAAGAGGGGGCAAGGCCAGGTCCGATTTTGTCCGAAGGTGCAAGGAAAAGTTTTCAAAGGGCTTCATGGTGGTTGCCAGATATTGCTCACGATTCGTCGAGTTCCTGGAAACTGTAAAATTAGTGCAGCTTACTTCCAGAGTAATGTGATGGACCACATATATCGGCAGGATATCCCACCTCTGTACCCTGGTGAGCAATCAAAAGTTTAGATCCACATGGACAAGGCATCAAGCCACACTGCCAAGTCATCAAGGAAGATGGAACAGGAGACGGGCATACGAGTTATTCCCTTCTCTCATGTGCCTGTAAAATCTCCTGACGCATCACCGATGGATTTCTGTGGTATTGGTCTCCTGAAACGACGCACAGTGGCACGGTTGTAAAAATATCGACTTAAAATTATAATTCAACTTTTTTTTTACATTTTAACATAGAAATTGGTGTATTGTTACAAATATATGAATAAATAATTAAAATTTAAAAATAAATTAAGTATTAGCAAAAAAAATGTAGGCCTAATAAAATAAAAATCAACTAAAAAGCAAACAAACCAATGAATTTTATAAAACTACACTAATTAACTAATAAAATTGTTGTTATTATTTTTATTATTATTATTATTATTATTATTATTATTATTATTACTTAAAAATAATATTAAAATGAAAAAAAATTTTATGAGTTTTTTTAAAGATTATAACGCAAGTAAGCACTTTTTACAATGTATCTGTTAACGAAATTTTTAATATAATCTTTACTATCAAATAAAAAAATCAAATCACCTTTATCTTGATCAAGAATTATTTTTCTGAAATTAACTGAATTTTATAAAATAGAAAAACGATTTCCTTACGTAAATTAGTAAAGAAACGCAACATGCAATAAAATCTACCCCAACGGTAAACTTACCCTCATAGCACCTCGCTCCCATCAGAAACCACTTCACAACAAATATAAACGCTTGTAGAGTTCTCCTACTGTAAGGTGAAATGGAAGAGTTCACTTTATCGCGCTCAATAGGTAGTAGGTTGAGTGTCTAGCGGGAGTGTCTCCGCGCATACCCGTGGCAGGAAAACTTGGCACATAGCCAAGCTACATGG
>JAHWFO010029581.1:725224-744701 GCA_023313115.1 Rhysida immarginata
GGATTCTCGATGATTAAAATCCGGAGAACAGACTGGCCTATCCATAATGAAGATCACATTGCCCAGAAACCATTTCCATGTTGAATTTGCAGCATGAATTGGTGCGTTGCCGTGCTGGAATTGGAAGAATGGTTCACCGAAATCTTCAGCAACTAGCCTCTGGATGGTATGATTGTCAGGCGGATTCATACATCCATCCAGAGTTGAAGACAATCCCTGTTTTTCCATTCCAATTGAAGGCACCCCAAACCATAACCGAGCCTCCTCCTTGTTGTCTAGTTGAGAATATCATTTCTTCTTTTCGAATATCATGCCAATAACACTTCCATCCATCTGGACCATCCAGTTTAGCACTGGGAAGTCCAAGCCATGTGAAATCGAGCCCATTCCAATCGTTCCTGTTTGTGTGAATCTTTCAACGGTGGGACACCTTTCTTTAGTTTGTAATTAAGAACTTGAGATGATATTGCTACACGCAAAACAGTAGATTTGGATACATTGATGGAACTTCTTTTGCTTTTGTAGAGATGCTCATCATCTTAACAACGGCCTGTTTTTGAACTGGTGTCAAAGCTAGTGATCGACCTGGTGATTTTTTCCCCAGATGATGCTGGTTCAGCAAAAATTGCCTATCATATGATGTGAACGCTTTAAAAGAGTGCAAACTCTGTTTGATAAATCAGCTTCGTGCATTTCCTTGATTTTTCTTCTCTGAAACTCTAACGACAGTTTACAACGACCCGTGTGGTAACCTAAACTCTAACCTAAAGAATGCCAAAATACTGTTGAAATCTTCTTTCTCGTCCCCTTTAAAATACACTATATGATCACAAATATCCGGACACATGCACGTTTGCGCTCTAGCCACGATTTCATGGAAATCAATAGGGCGTTGCACATCCCTTTGTCCGAATCACAGCTTCCACCCTTCGGGGAAGACTTTCCACCAAATGTTGGTAGGTACTTTCCGGAATGTTCCTCCATTCCTCTCGAAGAGCGAGAATCAGTTCAGGTACAGAAGTTGGCCGATGTGATCTGGCCCGCAAGCGTCTTTCCAATTTATCCCACAGACTCTCTATAGGATTGAGGTCGGGACTTTGTGCCGGCCAACCCATTTCTTCGACCCCTGAGTCCGCAAACCACTGCTGTACACGCCTCGCTTTGTGGCACGGAGCATTGTCGTGTTGATAGAGAAATGGCCCGTTTCCGAAAAATTGCCACAACGTTGGAAGTGCACAGTTGTCCAAAACATACAGATAACGGTCGGAGTTCATGATTCCTTGCACAGGAACGAGCTGGCCCAGTCCGTACCATGAAAATGAGCCCCACACCATGACTCCTCCTCCTCCGAACTTGACTGTGGGCTCTGTGCACTCAGGTAAGAAGCGTTCTCCAGGTATGCGCCAAACCCAAACTCGTCCATCGGATTGCCAGAGTGTGTAGCGAGATTCGTCTGTCCACATTACACGTTTCCATTGGTCCATTGTCCAGTTTCTGTGGGCTTTGCACCACTCCAGACGTCGCTTGGCGTTGACCCTGTTGATGTGGGGCTTGTGGGCAGCAGTACGGACGTGGAATCCCATCGTGTGCAGTTCCCGACAAATTGTCATGGTACTGGCATCATTTGCAGAGGCGTTTCGAAACTCTGTGGCAATTTTTTCCGCCGAGGACTTCCGGTTGCTGCGGGTGACACGACGAAGCACTCGACGGTCTCTGTCCGTTAGTTTCTTGGGTCTACCGGTTCGTTGTTGAACTGTTGTTGATCCCTGGGTCTTCTATTTCATAATGACATCGCCTACTGTTGACTTGGGTATCTGAAGAAGGCTGGAAATGTCACGCACGGACTTGCCGCATAGGTGACATCCAACAATGGTTCCACGTTGGAACTCACTGAGCTCTGCCGAACGACCCATTCTTGCCAATGTCCAAGCAGAGTTGTGTCTGAAGGTGTGGGAAGCTATTTAAATGATGTGCAAGTCATTATCATGTGACATTGGGCCAATCGATGATCTGTGAGGGGTGTCCGGATATTTTTGATCATATAGTGTAATGTGAGGATCCAAAAATTGCATATTTACACATCTTTTATCTGGAGAATGCAGCTTCGCAATCATATATTATATGCTGCATTGGCTCTATCATTGTGAAACCAAGAGAAAGCAATATTCATACAATTTGTTAAATTTAAATATCGATATGGTTTAGATTTAAATTTACGACTGTAAAATGTATGATTGGTGTCACCCTACATGCATTTTACAGTCATAAATTTATTGTAACTATTATTCACAAAATTATTATATTTATGATTGGTTCTTTCAGTATGACCGCACTGTACTTCAAATATGTTAGGAAAAGATACCCGGAATCTTTGAACTCATGAATCGTTCAATGTTTAGGGGACATGAGGCATGCAACGAGAGTAGTGGTCTCATTTCGATCGCATTCTCTAATGTAAGCCTAATATTCTCTGATGTTGAAGTTACCAGTTACACTACATTGCCTTACCAATCATATCCGGACAGCTGTATTCCCAGGTGTCAGAATTTTTTCTGTTTATTTATTACTTTGTTCCACCTTATTCATTCTCTTACGACCCGAACAGTGTGGCATGGGACGCTGTTCTGCTGATGTAAAACTGTTGGCGACGACACAATTTCCCAGCATGCCCTGGGTTTGTATAGCATTCATGGGCCCAAGCCACCTCGAAAAGCAACCCCTATGCCATGACTCTGCCTCAACTGACTTCATTGTTTTGAAGGAACTGTTCCCCACGCACAGCATCAGAAGAGCAGAGCGCGAATCTCAAATCTTGTCCATAGTCCTGGGGAACTCTATTCCATCGGCGATCCTTACTACATGTCAATTCGAACTTGTTCTCGCTCAACAGATTCCTTCAACGATCCAAACAGTCGGTAGTCGCATGGAAACGTGTTGGGGGCTGCAGGGGAGAAGTCCTGGGGCCTTAGTCTGGACTTTTGTGAGTTCCATCGTGAGACGTGTTGACGGTGTCACGTAGTGCAAACAGGTTTGGCGAGAGGAAAATGGTAGTCTCGACACTCAACGCATCTGAACGCACTACTCACTTTACTCGCCTGATGCGTTTGCTACACATGTGGTCGACAGCCAATGAGATGTCTGAGTTTTATACGTGTTGGTGATAGACGGATATGTTATGCTGTTAGCTATCGAAACATTAGAAAGGAATGAAAGACGTGCGCTAAGAAGGGAAAGAATTCTTAGGCCACGAATGAATGCCTTTGATCTGCATGACGACCATTTTCGCAGATTATTTAGGATTACAAAAGAATTAGCGAATCAGCTAATTGACGAACTAAAGCCTTGCGAAATAATCTTGCGATTTGATTGGTTATAGCATTTTAACCTCCACCTAAGATCCCTTTTTGCGTATCCCATAATTCAATTAGCAACGCGTACGGCCGATGGCTACGAATTGTGACTCACTGATCGAGTTGACCTGTTCCAGACTACCGATTTGTGAGTCGAGAAAATTTATACGTGTTAAAACAACCGCGATGAGTTCGAGGTGAAGTGAGGTGAGGTGAGGTGAGGTGAGTAAAAGTCCAGACTAAGGCCCCTGGGGGTCTAGGCTGAACTCATCGACAAGCTGTCGATCTCGACAAAATCTAACCGTCGATAAGTGGCATATTACACATTTATACACAGGTTTACACACGTATGGCTAGATGATATACATTGATATACACAAGTTTACATAATTTTACATATTTATCCATGTATACACATAAATACATACATAAACACATACCTGTAGACACAGTATATTATTATTTTCACAGTTCAAGATTCGTAGCACAAGAGAGTGCTTCATGTATGTAAATATTTTTAAACAAGTTTTTGTTAATATTTTTAGAAAATGTGTATTCTTGAGCTATGTGTATTTAGCCTGCAGGCCGGAAACGAAGGAAAAAAGATTTTAATAAGAAATCTGTTGCTAAATTCTGAAATAACGATCGCCAAGCGCATAGTCGACTGCTCTTGAATTGTAGACAAGAATGTGCATAGTCGACTGCTCTTAAGGCAGTTGTTGATGGTCAAAGTCTACACTAGAAAATCGACGGTGTAGAGTCTGTACACTGTAGACTCTGTAGACAAGTCGTGTTCATGCTAGCTCGAATCGACAAATGCGTCATTAACCACGTGACCATCGACACTTGTCGACAGTCGACTGCTTGTCGATGAGCTCAGCCTAGACCCCGTGGTCGCGTCTTTCTCAGAGTGACCCTTAAAGTTTTTTTAAGAAATCGCTGTATTAGGAGGCATTTATGGTTTGACGATCCTCCAGGAAATCAACAAGATAACGCCGGTAATGTCCCGAAATGCCATAGCCATGGCCTTGAATTTTCTAAGTGCGCTTAAGTTTTTGTGTTTCCACTTAATGCTTACACGCTTGCTTTACAGATATGGCGATGAATCCATGTCCCATCTACTGTTACGAGACGCTTGAGAAAGTTGTCTCCCTCCATACCCATAAGCCAAACGTCACGATGACCATGAGCGCTCAACGAAGGTTAAATTGGTGTAAATTTCATCGCAACTAGACTACAGAACAATGGAAATGTGTTGTGTGGAGCGATGGATCTCATTACACAGTTTCGTAGAGTGCTGGTCACACATTAGTATAGAGAATGCCAACAAACGCTCTATCATTGATGACTGCATTGTGCTATTGTCAACTTTGATGGTGGCAGCGTCATGGTGTGGAGCTGTTTCTTTGGAATGATCTGGATCCTTTGGTTCGTGTGAAGAAAACTATCGATTTCCACAAATCAAGCTCTGTGACTGAATGGTTCGACGAAATGGGCGCTGAAGAACTTGAATGGCCTTCAAGTGTCCTGATCTCAATCTAGTAGAACACTTCTGGGATGGTTTAGAACATCATTCACTTTTCCCAACATCGGTGTCCGAGTTGGCAGCTGCTGTAAATGAGGAATGGCACAAAACGTCTTCTTCCTAAACGAGCAGAGCCTGTGATAGTTAGAAAAGGTGGTCCTAGTTAGGTAGACTTGCACAATTTTATTTAAATGTTTATTTTGCCAAGTATTCCAATACTTTTTTTAAAGAAAGTATATCAGAAAGCGCTAAAGTGATTTCATAGTGTCGACCTCATTATGTTAAATGTTGAAGCTCATTCTGTTTTGTTACTCTATATGATTTCTATATGATATGAGGCCCACGTAATTGACGCCTCTCATTAGAAGCGGTTGCTTATAACTGTCTGCGCTTCATTTTCAGCATGGCTCACGACATCGCCAAAATGAGTTGTAACTCCTCGGACTCCTACGATTGACAAAATTCCTCTTGAAACTGCCGTTAACAGCCTCTCACGCCTCAGACAAAGCTAATGATAATGCTTTGTCCCATTAAAACTGAAAAATATTGATACGTCATCTTATTCTTAAAAATATGGCTCAACAGTAGTAGCCATGGAATTTGTGGTTTCGTGGGGTCTGTATTTTAAAACTTAATTTAAATCAAGTGTTTGAATATCTCTCTCTTTCAATTCCATGATCTGTTCATTTGTGCCCTAAGCTTTTTATTGAAACATTATTTAATGAAAGTTTAATTCCAATCTATTATTATCTATTGCTTAAGTCAATTTGGACCCAATGCTGTTTAAGTTAACATAAAAAAGTTTTTAATGAATAAATGAAATTGCTCGATTACAAACTCGAATTGTTTTTATTTTAATGTCGAAATCGCTTGGTTAAGTTTAGTTAATTGTATATGCTTTAGAAAAATTGGTGCCATCAAAGAGATTTCTGCGATAAGCGGATATGAATATTGCCAATAAAAAAAAAATTGCACGCAAACATGCGAAGTGGCAGGTCATAATCCCTTAGAAAGAATACGTTTCATACCTGAATTCGTTCAACATATCAACTGCACAAAAATGCGAAAGAGTGAATTTGAATTTCAAAATGATCTTTATGGCCATTACACCTCGAGAAAGCTAATGCAATTCTAAAACAATCTCAGATCGTCTAATTAATCAGTGTGCACGTAAAATTAACGTCATTGCCATATCGATTCATGGGTTAATTTCGAATTTAGTGCGAAGGAGCGTGCGAACTGTCTTCGAAGATGAACGCGCTCCGACGGTTTTTCGATTGATTTTGTCGTCGCGTTTCGGGGCCAGGAAGGTCGTCCCTCACGGAATGTAATTAATGGCTGTAGTAAAAATTCCTGACGTCACAATCCATCGGCAAAGTTCCTCTCTCGGGGTTCATTTCATGAAAATGCCACCACTCAACAACCTTCGCACCCATAGAATTATCGACAGAAGTTAATGCCACTGAAGGCGGAATGTGGGGAACCTAGGAGGCTTAATCAATAACGGATGAAAAAAATCGAAACATTATTGTTGTGGATATTATCATTATTGTCTGTACAAAGTTCAGCATCCTCTGTAATCCGAAGTGACATGACTTATATTATAATCTAAGGCGGGATCCCACAGTTCGAGAAATTTCTCTTAAAGTTTTCTTTCCGCCCTTAGGTGGTTTCAAATTCACCGATTCACATATTTTGCCCCAGACAGATTATTCACTGAAGAAAATGTAATCGCAGAACCGTGAAACTCTAGAATTTATGCCTTGGAAGGGTTTCACTCTTATCTTTTTACTTTTCTTCTTTTTTTTTCCTGCCTATAGCTTACATTAAAATTGTGCAGTGCGCTTCTCTTATACGCTTCTTGATAGGAAAAGCCTGTTTGATTCGGTTTCACAAATGTCGGATGAGAGAGAGATTCTTCCTGTAAGCTTAATTTTTATTAGGAAACATCAAGGTCGGTTAATACATACTAAAGAAACGACAAAAACCTATTCCTGTTTTGAACTAACTTACGGGATGTTAGATTCATTAAACTATTAAAAGTCAAGCACATTTTTAGTGCACGTCATTTCGTAAAACCTGGTTTCATATTTAAGAATACGCTGGTGCGCAAGAAATTTGTGCTACCTTTTCAACGAGCATTATTTTGAATTTGTTTTACTTGTTTAGAAAGAGGAAACAAATTGCATAAAAGTGAGGTTAGAGGTTGAACCGAGCAAAACATAGCGTGCCAGGACACTATAAAAATGTAGTTTTCTATTGATCATGGCTTTACTGCGAAACGCTACAGTTGCGGGAGGAAAGCAACAACTTGAACGTTGTTATTGTATTATCCACACAAAATTTATGCATATAAAAGTAGGGGGCGGTATCGCATTTAAAAACACTATAATTTTCAGTTTTGAACATAATATTTTTATCCTCTTTTTACGTCGCATTAATATATTGGTTCTCTGCTGTTTATACGAACTCACGCGTGTATATGCATCGTAGAAGAAAATCAATAATGCAGTAGAGATAATAATGTTTGTTGTTCACAATTGTCTTTGTTATCTATTGGTCAAAACCGATACCCTATAAAAATTACACAAAGGTGTTATCGGTTCAGAGGATGATGACTGGCTTTTTTTTTCTCAAGTGAAATATTGATTTCTTTTTCTTTTCTTTTACTTTTTTTTTTTTTTTTTTTTTTTTTTTAGCGATGATTCTTCCTCTTCCTTTAATAAGAGAACCGTATTTTGAAAACTTTATCGTCAGCGGAATCCGCTCTTTCGACGAAATAACGAAGGTTTTCTGCTTAAAATAGATTTTTTTTTTTCCTTCTTGAACCATCATTATAGAAAATTTCAATTTCAAAAGTGCGGCTTTCCTTTTATGAACGGAAACACGCTCAGTAGATATTTTTAATTGCCGGTTCACTAATTAGGCGATTGTAATCTTATGGAAGAAATTAATGTGAACCTTCATTCTATATTTTAGTCGTTTTTTCTTATGCATTTAAAGAAATTCTTTGCTACTGAATAACTCGAAAGTAATTTGAAAAGCGGAAACATTTTGGAAAAAAACAAACAACTTTTCACGATGCCTGAAGGAGCATGCGGAGAACGAGACATTTGCAATAAATAGAAATTAAACGGTAGGCTTCATATTTAAAATTAATTACTTTTTACCGTATTTTCTTAAATTCAAAGTATGTTTACCATTCAAAAGTCAGAGCCAAAAGAGAGAATGATTTTAAATTCGTTTAAATTTTAAACGCTAATTTAAATCTGACTTGAATTTTTTTAATTCCCCGTTTCTCCAAAATTAATACAGTATGCTCCAAAATATACAGTACTGAAATGAAAAGACGAACAATAGTTGCAGTACTATATATTTTGGTTTGTTTGGTATTAACGTCCTTTTCAACTGCCATGGTCATTTGAGGACGGCGATATAGGGGCCGCAAATTTTGCCTCGCAAGGGTTCTTTAACGTGCAGCCGGCGAACGACTACACGGGACAACGGCTTTACTTCCCTTCCGAAGGAAGTGCGTGATCTCAGGATTCCCCCCCCCTGATAAAATCCTCGTCGTCCTCGGCCAGGGTCGAACCCGCGTCCTCGGGCGGTCACGCAACCACTGAGCCACCGAGACCGATGTGTATATTTTGGCGCATACTGTACTTGACAGACTATGGTACTGCATTTAGAACTCTACCGATTCTAGATATACAAAAATCAATTTATTTTAATGGAGCAGATATTCGTAAAAAATCGAATAATTTGGCATCGTTTATATCTTGGGTAATACGTCACAGGAAACTGTGGATATCATTATAATTAAAACATAAACAGGAAAAACATTTCCACAAGATATGTTGTACGGATACACATTTCAACGACCAAGTTGCCATCTTCAACGCTTACAAATGAAAAGATTACAAAATTTTTGCAATGAAAGTGATTCTTAAACTACAAATTTTTAAAAAGCTTAACAATCAAGGTGGTTGTTTCTTTATAACAAAAGATTCTTTGCAACAATTATTTGAAAAGACAGTATTTTAAATAATTAAAAAATTCATACCATTCAGAAACATTTATGGGGTCGTTGTTGCTAAAGGCATTTTCCACTGATTTGAGAAAAATAATCAAAAACTCCAACCAAAACACAAAAACATCAGCAACCTCAAAAGACTCTTAGGCAATGTAACGGACAAAATTGAAAGTAAAGACAAATCCGGTATACAGCATAATTGTTTAGGAACATTGTATGGTTCAAATGGAACAAAAAATGTCTTATTAAATATTACATTTAGTTTCGATCGTGTGTGAGATATCGACGTTTGTCTGTTTTCTTGCAGAGTTGTTAAAGCAAATAAATAAAACACTTGAGAGTGCAGATCACTTTTATTCTGCATACTGACAGAATATCACATTGAATTACAAAACAAAACTAAAATGATACAAGGAATAAGAAGAAAGTAACAAATCAATGTCGAGGAAGGCCCTCAAAATGGTTGCCCCCAGCTCCAATGCACCGGTTACCTGCTGGTTACATCTTCGGTAGCTGCCACAATCTGGTCGGGTGTAATTGCTCGACTACAAGCTTGAGTGGATGCAATGAGCTCATCTCTGGTGGTGGGCGGATTGCTGTAGACCTCCTCCTTCAGTGTTCCCCACAGAAAAAAAAATCTAATGGGGTGAGGTCCGATTTGGCATTTGAAGTCAATAAAATACCTTTCACACATGTTACAAACACGACGATTCCTCTTCCTGTTTGGCATATGCAAAACAGGAAGAGTACATTTAAGAATAAATAAGTAAATCTACGTTTTTTCTAGTGTCTTTTCAAATAATTAATGGTTGCAAAAATGTTTTGTTATAAAGAAGCAACCATCTTGATTGTTAAGCTTTTTAAAATTTTATTGTTATAAGGAGTTACCTTCCTTAATTGTTAAAATTCTGTAATCTTTTTATTTGTACACGCAGAAGATGACGACTTGGTCGCTGAAATGTGCATCCATATAATAAACTATATTATTAAATCTTGTGAAAATGCGTTTTCTGTTTATTTTTTAATCGTTTATATCGTTTTTTTTAAATATAGCAAAGTGTATGGTTTGAAATTTAAGAGGCCAAAACCGACCTTGGTTCGATAGACTTCCGGCTGCTTTTTCTGGGTATCATTTCCGAGGGTAGAAGGATCCTCTTTGTTGTCCTCTTCTGACATTCCCTCCATATCTGTCAGAAAAATGAAAGAAAGAAGAAAGATAGAAAGTGGGACTGAGAGAGAGAGAGAGAGAAAAAAGAGGAGATAAAAGTGTAAAAATGAATGACACGTTCGGAGGAGTGGATAAGTGTGCGAAGTATAAGGAGGAGATGGACATAAACGGACAATCGCACGTGGAAAGCGAGACAGAGACAAGAGAGAGAAAGAGAAGAGAGTCAACGAGGTGGACAAAAGAGAAGGTGGAGAGAAATCGATTACGGGAGTTTGGTTTTGATTTACGTAATATGACCCTTTGACCTTCGTCTCCTGTGTTTTTTAGGGAAGAGGAAAGCCTTTAAAAATTAAGTAAACGGGGAAAGTAAGGTTTCGTCTCTTGTGTTTGAATTATATGTAATTTAGGGAGGCGTAGGAGGGAGAGGAGAATGGCGCAGTGCGGCTTCCACTTGGGGAGCGAGTGGGCGGCAAGAGGCAAGAATTTCATTGCTTCCATTTCCTTCTTTTTTTTGTCCCATCAAACTACACATGAGAAAATTCGGGGAAGACAAATTGAAGAGCGACAAGTAACAATAATAATAAACTGCAGGAGAGAAAGGAGCGAGGCGACTTTGTGTCTTTAACAAGTGTGGCATTGCCGACCGAATCCTTTAAATAAATCCTAATTGGATTTTTTGCTTCTCCAAAGACACGTGGAAACAATGGTAAAGACAAAAATAACTCCTTAGGGGTTGTATTTTCTAATTGGAAGAGTTTGAAGATTGGGGAGGGAGGAGGAGGGAAATTTAATAAAACAAAACGGTTCCGAGAAGTTGGGTATGTCTTTTTCGTTTCGCTCTATGGTACATATGTATTTACCTAAGAAAATTATAAGAAGAGAATGAATTATTAATAGCATGTACTTTCAAAAAGGAAGCAAGAATTAATTACCACAGGGGTAAAAATCCAATTTACATATATATTAAAACAATCTTAAAAATAAAATAGTATGCATTTTTTCCATCAATTTTTTTTATATTTGATAAATTGCTTTTCTTCTATCGCTTTTTTTTTATTTTTATTTTTTTAGTCTTTTTTTGCAAACTCACACAGCGATGATTCAGCTGAATAATACAAGAAAAAAATTTATAGAAACTGATCGAGCGCAAATTAAACCGGTGTTCAATTTCATGTTTGCTTTCCAAGAAGATGAAAGAAAATATAAAATTAAAAAAAAAAAAAAATTCAAATTTTAACAGTGATTCGGTATATTTTTGAATGAGCATGGTTTGAATATTTAAATTTAATAGGCATATTATATAGTTTAAATTTATAAATTTCATGCTTCAGAAATCGTATTTCTAATGACACTGGTTTAAAAGCATTTTGAAAATGATAAATGATCAAATGATAAGTTACATTTCAAAAGATTTAATCGGCTTAGAAAGAGATGGAGGAAAAATGATTTCAAGGTTTTTTTTTAACTTACAAAAGGTTTTATCTCCCTCTCCCTTTCTGTATTTACTACTACTAATAATTAATTCGGATTTTTACTTACAAGCCATAATCGGATTAATATTCGTTTGTTTTTTGTTTTTTTTTTCCTTTCATTTTTTTTTCGTGCAGTCAATTACTTTGTTCTATGGTAATTTTACGGCCACTTAGCGAGCCAAAGGAATATGAGTCAAATTTTCCAGATGCCGACACTTCTTTAACAGGGCGAAGCAAAAATTTTAAACACATTTTTGAGTTAAGGATCGGGAATAGGATCGATAGATC
This sequence comes from Rhysida immarginata, assembly GCA_023313115.1. Taxonomy (NCBI): domain Eukaryota; kingdom Metazoa; phylum Arthropoda; class Chilopoda; order Scolopendromorpha; family Scolopendridae; genus Rhysida; species Rhysida immarginata. The sequence continues at coordinate 737,061 of JAHWFO010029581.1, forward strand.
ATCAATCATCTCAGAACAAAAACTGTCATTTTCCTCCTAGGAGTTAATGCCATCACGACAGAAGAAAAACCAGTTTATTTGTGTAAAAGAACATGAGCCAAATGAAATATCAACGACTTATAGCACAATAGGCAGCATTCTCTTATTTTCGACCAATAGAGAGTTTGCCTAAATAAGAATCTAGTGCTTCTTTATGTTACTACAAAGAAGTACTGTTGCATATTTTATAATTTTTTGTTGATCTAAGGGAATTAATAATACAGTGGAACCTTGGTTCACGAACTTAATCCGTTCCAGAAGTGTGTTCGCGAACCAAGTTGTTCGTGAACCGAGGCAACATTCCCCATTCAAATCAATGTTAATACAATTAATCCGTTCCAACGATCAAAAACAGATTTTTTCCCGTTAATTTTAATGTGGGTTTAGTACAGTAATTTAAGAATGACATTAAAGACAATTGTACAGCCATGCTCTCACTAAGTGTCTTAAAGACAACCAAGTTGTCAAGATAGAAAGCCCAATGGAAGGTGGACAGCCGGTTCATAGATCGAGAATTTCTCAGACCCAAACCATCAGAAAGTTTGATGAACTCGCAATAAGAAATAAAGAATATGAACTGGAGGATCAAACTCGCAAATAAATGATATTGTTTGAAAAAAATGGATGAAAAAATTCTGCGAACTGGATTCAAACCAGGAACCTCGAATGCGATAGCCCAATTGATAGAGGCGTTGAGAATAACAATAAAGATATAAAACCTAAATTGCGAACGATATTCACACGAATACAAAATGACTGTATCTATCTACGCATGCGTACAATGGCAAGTTAGTGATGCGCCAGTTCGTGAACCGAAATTTGGTGCGTAAACCGAAACAAAAACTGTTGTTCGTGAACCAAGGTTCCACTGGACTAGCTGATATGCCCGGCATTGCTCGGTCTGTTTCGTTGATGAAATTTTGCAATATCTTAATTTGAATATGAATAAGAACACATGAATATTAATCCTTAGAGTTAATAAAGTAAATATTCACTTTGGAAAAACGAAAAGAATTCTTTAAAATGCTTGCACTGGAATTTTGTGTCCGATTTTGTTTGCACAGGAAAATTCGACATTGAATCCTTTACATTTTAGAATATAAAAGAAAGACTATGAGTATTGACTTATTTCTGTCTATATTAAAAAATACTTCATAGCTGGATTGAGAGAGTTGAGGAACTCTGTTTACAGCTTCATCGACATATAACCGTTTCTATTAGAGAGTAATCTCGTGACGTCGCAGTGACGTCACATTGCCCAAGCCATAGCCAACTAAAAATACGTATGCCCAAGCCGCCATATTGCGGGGCAAACCGTGGCTATAGTGGCTAGAAGGGGCCTCTTCTAGCCACTATACCGTGGCCATGGTTATTAGAAGTAATGCCTAGTTTACACATTGCAAGCTACTGACCTGTTTAGTAGAGAGTAGCTCGCCTTAAGTACTCGCATGAAATAAATGACAGTAGCTGTACTCGGCTCTGCTGTTTACACAGTGCGAGTCGAGTGAGAGAGAGAGAGAGAGTACGGATTATGTATGATAAAGTTGAGCCAGCAAGCTTTAATAATAAGATCTATGACCAAAGTACTGTGTGCTGAATTAGAACAATCTGTTAAACAGAAAACTGAAAGAAAAAAATATTTGGATTAGAGAATGGATGGAAAGAAGAAATTCAGGAGCAACATCTACCTTTTTTAAGGAGTTGTATCATTCTATAAGTCCATGAACTTAATATTATCTTGTGCAGACCATCTTTCCGCCATTTTCAGTTTAAAATCTAAATGCACGCGATATACAAAATATACGTTATCGAGGTCCGCTGGCTTACGAGCTACTGGGTTGGTGTACAAATGATGCGAGCTACGTGCGAGCAACTGACCTGTGATGACCTTGTGACCTTGGTGGGATGGGCGAGTGGCGAGTAAAAACAAAAAAGTTTGAAGTAGCTCGCACGCCATCTGCTCGCACATAACAGTATCTCGCATAAGCTGTTCGCACAATGACAGCGGGTGTACTGCAGTAACTCGCACGCTGTACTCGCACGCAAGCTCGCACTGTGTAAACTAGGCATTAGTGGAGAACTAACAACTTCGAAACCATGCCGTGGCTGAGAATGCGGGGATTGCTTGTATTGAGATGCAACTTTAATGGTCATCAACCAATAAATTTGCGTTGTCTAATTACGCGAAACAATTAGATTGTCCTTCAAAAAGAAAACATTAAAAAACTTAGCGAAGGAATAGGGCATGGGCAGGAAAGCTACTCCAAGTGGACACCAGAGGTGCGCCACCATCGAGGTTTAGGATCAAGGTCTATAAAAGATAACCTCTCTCTCTCTCTCTCTATGATCAGAAGCACTAACGCTCAATGTTTTTTCTACACTTCACTAATATCAAGAACTGCCTGTTAACTTTTTTTTCAGGCTTCCTGCGGCTTTTTGGTGGTTTTTCTTGGCTTTTTTTGGAAAGTTCTGTGATGGATTTGCTGGATTCTTCAATTACTTCCATTGGCCTATACACGAAAACATACCTCCATAAACTTTGATATTTCACAAGATATATTAAATAAACATGTGATATTTTGTTGCTGTTATGGTAATCATTATGCACATTTCACCACGAAATATAAACAATGTTTTGTTTTGACGCTACATTGCACAAAACGGGTGTAACGCACATCATTCAGAGTGTAACACGTCATTCACAAAATAACAGCATTCATTCTTTGAACTCAATATCTTACGTTAGATTTTTCACAATATATTGACATAATTCCTATGAATATGAATTTAAAGTCTTTTATAATGAATTTCAACCGTGTGGATTTCCAGTTTCGTGCACACTTGTAAAATTAGAAGTGATCACCAATGATATACTGCATCAAATTACTTTAAATTATTTCCTTAATATTTTCAGAAAGTTTATCAACACTTTTTTTTAGCTGAATTCATGACAGATTTAAGATTTTTAACATTAGTTTTTTTTAAATTATTTAACTAGTTATTGTGAAATAATCAGGTGTGAAGTAATCACTGAATGCTTTCATGCTGTTGGAAATTTTTTCTCGGTTCGTATCTTTATAGTCCATTCCTTACTTCTAGATTATCTTTAGCAAAGCCATGATAGCATGAATGAGGCTTTTTTATAGTTGCTTAAAGTTTAGAGCATGATGGCACACAGCATATAGTCGGTCTTCTAAAAATATTTGGTGTTTATTTCAGTGAAATAGGACATTAAAAAAAAACCTCGCTTTTATTTATGTTTACCATGTTAAATATATATTAAAAAGTATACGTATAAATTTTCAATTTCGTTTAATAATTTTGTTTAAGTTTTTTTAGTAACGCAGGGGTAGGGCGTCCGTAAAGTAACTAACTCTTTCAGTGAAATCGGGCAAATTTAAAAACAAAAAAACTCAATTATGACATCAAAACAGATTTATAATCTTACGTCAAAACTTTATTGATAATTTTCAACATTGCTCCCTCTGTATCCCCGTAAATTTGAAATCTTAGCTATGAGAAACATATTTTGAAGCATTTTCGGAGTTATCCCCTGCACTGCTAATAAATTGTATACATAAAATAAAAAATTTATGCTCTTTTAACACATACTTAACATGTTAAACATAAATGAAAACGAGTTTTTTTGTTTTTTTTTTAATGTCCGATTTCACTGAAATAGATACTTATTTTTGGGACGCCCTGTAATATCAACACAACAACCACGGTGTAAGAACCAATTTTATTCTTACACCGTGACAGCAACTAACGTGGCTCCACTACTGTGACAGCTTCTGATATTATTTTTGTGCCCATGCCCTATTTATATAAAAGACCCTTACGCAATGAAGGAAGATGAGTGGATGAACGACCCTTCACTTTGGCCTTCACGATGTAGAGTACAACTACCTCAATGAAACTGCATGGTTTATTTGTGTGTTTGGCCTTAAAAATTTCCATATTTTCCGAGCTACTAAGATTATTATTGTCTTTGGATTAGATTAGAATTTCCATTGTTTCATCAATTTTTTTAAACTCACGATCTGTGTGAATGATATGAATAGCAAATTTTGATTATTATTTGTATATTTTATGGAATTAATATGTTCTCTTTGAGTGAAATTGTATACCCGTTCTTCGTATGTAAAATTTGTCACATCTGTTGCAGGTTAATTTGTAAATTTCACAATTATCAAAGGTGTTAATTGGTGTTTGAAAATAAATCATGCATGTTAAATACTCAAATAGACTTAGAATCTGGCACCTTATTACAACAACTTAAAGACATCTTAAAATAAATTTCCCAACAATGGAACTTTAACAATAGCTTTACATCATCACAATGAACAACTCTGAAAAATTTAAAACATCATTTGATTCTTGAAAATGATGAAAAATGGAAATAATTGTCGGGTCTTTATATTTTACTTAACGAACTTATTATTGCAAATATTTGTTAAAATATATTACATAACAGTACAAGAAATCTCCTGAAGAATTCTTGAATTTTCCCTTAACAAAATGCTGTCCACATAGATAAGAATATTGGGTTGGTTTCCAATCGTTTCTATCCACGGCATTTATCCATTTTGCACGGCAATCGGAATCGGCTGAAAACCGGTGGAAAGAAATTTCAGAATTTTTTTTTTTTGGCCCGATTGAACAATGCACCGCTACGCACGTTCTCACCATTATTAAATTGGTGTAATTATTAAACCGTTAGTAAAAATCAATGACGTATATTAAAGATAGACTCCGACGCAATTGTTGTAATTTGAAGCAAATTGGGAAGCTCCATGCCCAGAACTGTCATGGCCGAAAGTGAGTGAAGATGATGCAAAACGCATGGCTAAACATGAGAGTAGCTGATTAATAATTCTTTCACACGCCGATCACGGAGTGATAAGTCTATCTTTTCGTTTACTTTGTATTTGAAGTATTTTATTATATTTTATAAACAATTTTTCGATCATGGTTTCGATTTCAATTTCGTTTCGATTGTCTTTCAGTTAGGTATTTTCATTTTAGTTACGTATTTTTGATTTATGCTTGTGGAAAATGATTCCTGGTCCATTTTCGTGTCTGTTTGCACAGTTGTACGCAGAACAACTTTGAGGAATGATTTTGAATTAATTATTCCTCGGGCCCAAAACTTTCAAAAACAAAGCAGCCAGACAGCTAATTACTACACGGCTCACTCCTGCCCAGAACTGTCATGGCTCAATTTGCTTCACTTTTTGCCGCTGTTAACAATAGAATTCGGAGTCTATTTTTAATATACGTCATTGGTAAAAAACATAGAAACCTTAGCATATTTTAATGCTATCAAGATGGCTTTTTGTCCCGCACACACTGCCCCCTCTGTCCACGGTTTTAAGAAACAGGCGTTTGTTATTGTTTACTGATTACTGTCATATTGAATTCAATCACAGAACGTGGAATCAGGTCCTGAATGTGGTTGTCCATATTGACAGTATCAGTTTTAGCAGCAAGAATTGCCCTCTCTCACAATCAGTTGAGATCTGTATAATTTTTTAACATGGTTAGATGAACATTATCTAGAACTTGTCTAAAGGAGGTTACTATACTAAAAGCATATGAAAAATGAATTTTCTCTATTATTAGCTCATTAGGGAAAGTACCTTCACTTTTTCAGCAAAAGCGTGAACAGTTGCACTTCCTAGAAGTTTTATATTCTCTTATTTGTTTTAGAATAATTTATTACATCTCACTAAAGATTTTAATAAAAAAAAAAGAAAGAATAATGATTTTTATTTATTTATTTATTACTTTTTATAAATATTCCCCTTAAAACGTGAATCATAAAGGCAAACATCGTAGCTAACGAAAAAGACAGGTCCTGATCTTCTTAGTTGAAGCAGCAATGTAAACTTCGTTGTTTCCTTCTTGGATTTTAGCAATCAGTATTTTTTCTTTTGTTGGGAATAATGAAGGTTACATTGTTGCTTGGCGTTTCCCTGGCGCCATCTCTTGAGCGCTTCGTTAGTTTAGCGTTATATCTCCATCATAAGTTATGGTCCATAATCTAGACATCGGATCAATTTGGTTTGGTTTGGTTTGTTTGGTATTAACGTCCTTTTCAACTGCAATGGTCATTTCAGGACGGCGTTATAGGGGCCGCAAAGGTTCTTTAACGTGCAGCCGGCAAACGACTACATGGGACCAACGGCTTTCCTTCCCTTCCGAAGGAAGTGCGTGATCTCAGGATTTTCCCCCTGAAAAAATCCTCGTCTTCTTCGGCCGGGGTCGAACCCGCGTCCTCGGGCATCACGGATCAATTTGACCTGTCTAAAACCTTTCAAGGGTCAACCTGAATTACCATGCAAAATTTCATCAAGATTGGTCCAGCCATTTTGGAATGCATAGCGAACAGAGAGACATACAGAGAATTTTAGATAGATAGATAGATAGATAGATAGTTAATAAAAATAGTGTGTTTACTGTGGATAATGACATAATGAAAACCAAGAACCTCTTCTCCACAGCGATTAGTCGTTAATCGTTGTGGACAAAATGTTCTTGGTTTTCATTATTAGATAGATATATCGATTATTGAAGATCACAAATTCTTTAACTTTCATTAATTTTCCATAGAAGTCGAGCACTATTGTAGAGACATGCAAGAAGTAAACAGATATCCAATTTCATAACATAAATCTATTGCCATGATTATGACTAATATACGTTTGCTTTCTTTTGAATAACTCTCGGCTGTGTACGAGTATATACATATTTTCATTGTTTGAAAATTTTTCGGATAAAGGGATTTTATGATCACCCTGTAGAACATGCATTCGCCACAAAGTTCCGAAGAAATGCCTGACTTTCCAAGAGGACAGATTGTTGGTCAGTCTGAGGGCAGACTGTCCTAGCGACAAATGGCTGAGAATCTCGAAACAATGATTCATCTCAGAGACATGGGCAAAATCTGTCGACTTGGGCATTTGACAGAAGTCTTCGTGCTAGATCGAAGAACTGTTGAGAACAATTATTGTTCAATCGCTTCATAAGTGGCAGAAAACTTCAAAGAAGCTCAAGAATAACAGTAACATTATATTGATTGACTTTGTTACTGTGGACATGTAGTTAGCAGAAAAAGGATAAAAGGCCGTTTTTGGCGCTGCATAATATTTACTCAATTTTTAGATAGTGGAAGCGTATGGGTGTGGAGATTACACGACAACAGTTAACAGGTGCTCATCTGTTATAGCTCCAGGAAGCTCTTTGGAACAGTTTACTGAGTTGATAGCATTAATTAAGGAAAATACATTTCTCTTCTCGAAGAAGGACTTAAGCCAATATTCATGGCTGGTCAGTTTGATAATGCCATGCCACAATGAAAATAACACTAAAGGGAGAATGAAAGAAACAAATGGTGTCAGACGATTACAGTGCGTCTCATAAGTTTAGGACCCCCCATATTTTCCCTTGTCTGCAAGAAACAAAACAAAATAATTAAATCATTGTCACTGTATCAGATTCTCACAACTATTATTTATTGTCTCCAAAGAAAATAACGAAAAACAAACAACAACAAGAAAAAGAATTTATAAAAATAGAAATTAAGCTGTCACATAAGTA
>JAHWFO010029581.1:763819-774945 GCA_023313115.1 Rhysida immarginata
TTTAGTCTGTCTTTGTTTCTATTAAATATTTGATCGTTGTGAATTGACCAAGAAATCAAGCATTTTTCATTCCTATTAAGTGTATTTAATAATTTAAAACGGCTGCTTTGTAGGCTGATTGAAAAGTTGAAACAAGTCAATTTCAATTTCTATATACATGTAAGTTGTTAGTTGTTACTATTTCTTATATATTTATGTAGGAATGTTTATGAATGTTGCAAGTTCGATTTCTCACTTTGTTTTCTGGTCTGTTTACTTCTTGATCCCGGTGTCATTTGTATTCTCGACGTGCTCTGTGGTTAGTCTAATCAGGTGCATGGAAAGAGCCCAATAAACGAGAAGCTCGTTCCCCTTAATCTACCCATACAGCAAAGCAGTAAAAACAATTGGGTGAGGCTTAAAAAGCGGGGCTCGGCATGTCAACATTTATTTATTCCAACGCTCGTCGCTCAAATCATTTTCACTCACTTGCATAGGCAGCTTAATCGCTCGAAGCACTACGTGGATTAGGCTATGTAGATTATGCGAGTGACTAATGAACGAGGGAGTGAGGATTATCAAATTACTTTGGTCAACACTAGGTGCCATTAGAGGATGCTTATTAAACGAGGGCGACCGAAATTAAAAAAAACAACAATGAAATCGATTCCCGAAGATGAAGAATTAATTTCTGTTCAAGGTAATTTCTCTTCGAAATACCCTCTCTGCTTCAACATTTTTTTTTTTTTTTACAATGACAACAAAGATATTTACGTGAATAAATGGATTTTAATTGCTGGTAGAAACTTAATAACGACGAGCGTAAATTAATCCTAATTGTGTTGTTTGAAATGAAAATCAACTTCGGAATGCGGAAATTGTTTTTTTTTTCTTCTTCTTCTTCCTATTTTCATTCCATAATTAATGACTATGATGGTGGAAACGAATGAAATGATGGAATGTGAAATGGCGTCTCGTCAATCGTCAATTGCTGCTATCTCAAGGAAAGTCGTTCTCTCGGAGGGAAACAAAGGGAAATAAACACTGAATTATTCATCACGTGAACGAAGAAGGAGGAGCAAAAGTGCCCCCTAATGTTTGCCCTCTTGAAAACCCAATTACCAGGAGTGAGTGAAATAATGCATAAAGGTCATTTATCACCTCGACCTCGCGACACTTCTCATCGTGGTCAACAGCAAATCAACCGTAACAACCGAGCACGCGCTCACCATGCCTTTCTGGATACTCACTCTCCTGAAATGTCCCGTTTTTATTAAAAGGAAAATCTATTTAGAATCGTGGACGACGTGCATAGTTTTGTAAGCGATAGCCTCTCCGTTCTATTTGATGGTATTATAGAGCTATCACTTTTGAGCTTATTAATCTCTTTTGAAGAAAAGCTACTTTCAGTCTGTAATGAAATTCCCTCGAGAATTTAACGAATATCAATACCCAGGGATACATTTGGCGAGAAAAGTTTAAAAATCGAGCAAATCCTTTCAGTGATGTTTATTAAATTATCTTATTACCTTGATCAATGTAATTCGAGCTGATTATCTCCTTATTAAGCTGGCCTCTTTATTGCTATCAGAAATTATTTAAATATCCTATAAATTACTGATATAAATAATTTTGTGTGAATACAACCTAATTTAGAAATTCAGGATTTAGAATTCCTACCACTCTCTTCTAAGAGACCCACTAACATAACTTTTTGTTCACGTTACGTAGCAAAAAAATGTCTCTTTGCCAGCTATGAAGAAAAACATCGTAACAAATTAAGGATGTCGGTTGTTACGTGGAATCTTCTTTGTCATTCATTGAGAATCCGAAAGACCCAAGACCAAAGCAGACCTGCCAACTATTTCTGGAGGAAAACCGGGTGATAGTAAATTTAGTAGGGTAAAATACACGTATCGATAACATATTTAATTGTTACAAAAATTGTGCACTTAAATTTAACTTTTGGACATAATTTAACATTAGATGCCACAAGTACAATTACCTATTATACACTATACACCAGTCAAACTAATTAAGGGAGTAAGGTACACTCTACGTATAATAATCGGAGACCAATACTGGTTAAATTATAAAATATCTTTTATCTTGAAATTATGCTTGTATAAATTTGAAGTTTCCCTAAGTTGTCTCCTTGTGGAGCTGATTGTACTGTCTTGTAGCTTTTTTGCCTTTTTATATTACTTCTTTTGAAGGTTTAAACTTGGAGCATGGTACTTTTCTTTCTAGATAAGCAAATTTAACTACAAGAAGACTAGATAATGTTCCAAAAAAAATTGCTGACGAAATTGCTGGTTCTTTTAAGAGAGTACTATTCGCCGGGAGATTTTTACGATCCGCTGGGTGACCGGGTGAGATTGTCAAAATCCGGGTGACACCCGGTGAATCTGGGTGAGTTGGCAGGTCTGCCAAAGGCGGCGCTAGCTTCTTCGGCACCCCTACGCAAACCTCTAAAATATGCGCCCTTTCAACCTTGGTTGGAGTCCCATCCTAAAATGCGCCCCCCTGCGACGCTTACTTTGCTTACCGTTTCGCTCCGCCTCTGCCCAAGACGACAGGAGAGTAAGGCCCTCCGCACACGAAGCGACTAAAAAGAAACCAGTTGCAAACTTAAGTCGCCAATCAGTCGCTAAATAGTTGCCGCCCGTTGATTTCGCTACTAGTTGGTAACCAGTTTGCAACGCGTTGGTGATCAGTAATCGGCAACTCGACATGCAGAGTTGCTCGGCGATTTATTTCTAGAGTTGCTTTATAAACGGCCACGTGAAACGGCGAAAATGGTAGAACAATCCTTCCATTTAATCTAGAATCCTTGAATTTAGAATAGACAACTCTTGCAGCAACAAATGCTGCATTTTATATTTATTTCAATGTAGGGGTGAACCCGATGCCTCCTCTACTTCTGCCAGTTTTTCCTTTTTCTATTTTAATAATAAAAGGCTAATATCTTCATCACTTGTATCACTAGACATCTTTAACACGATAATAACAATAGCTTTAATCACAATAATGAAATTATAATTTAAACACAATGTGATAATCGATAAGTGAGTTTGCATGTGTTCCGAGGGAAAACGCGAGCACGATGGTCACCGAGTTGAGTCAACTTTCAGTTGCGTCGTGTGCGATTCATAGTTGGCGATTTGAGTTGGTAACTGGTTGGCGATTAGTTTGGTTTCCTTTTAGTTGCTTCGTGTGCGGAGGGCCTAACGGTCGGGGAGAAGATCAAAGTTAATTGATGATATCTGGAAACATTTGTAGGAGAAATACAGTGATAATCGGAAGAGTCGTTTCGTGAGCTGCAGTTTGCGAAGTGAGAATCCATTATTCAAGTGCGACTAAATTCTGTTGTCGGTTCAACATAAGCAAATTTATGAGTGGCATTAAAAAATTCGTACAAGGTGGTTCACATTTCACAAACAGCAGCGCACAAGCGACTTCTTCCGTGGCGTCGCCATTTTCCTATTAACAAGAAACAGAGCTGATGAGTGGCATTGTGATGACTCTTCTAGGCGAGCTTTTAAAACTCTGGACCTTCCTCTTTTACCGTTTGTTTGATTAACTCTCTGCGATAGCCCAATTGGTAGAGGCATCATCGGTCATGATAGTCGAGGTTCCTGGTTCGAATCCGGGTCGCAGAATTTTTCCTTCCATTTTTCAATTGAAAACTCATTACATATGCTTGGAGACGTATCTCCAGTTAATAATTATTATTATTCACTTGTGAGTTCATCAACTTTCTGATGGTTTGGAGTGGAGAAATTCTCGATCTGCGGGCCAGGTTCCCGTCTCCCATTGGGCTTTCAACCGTGACAACTTGGTTGTCTCTAAGACACCTTGAGACAGCTTGGCTGTCCGTGGTGTCTGCGATAGCCCAATTGGTAGAGGCATCGGCCATGATAGTCGAGGTTCCTGGTTCGAATCCGGGTCGCAGAATTTTTCCTTCCATTTTTCAATTGAAAAAACTCTCTGAGTTCTAGAATTGTCCAATATTTTGTTGGAGACCCAAATTCACCCGACGACAAGTGGTAATAGGCACTCAATTCAGCTAGATATACTTTTGCGATTGTCCTGCAACATTTACGTCACAAAAAGAAATGCGGAAGTAAGAGAAGTGGCCAGAGATTTTTGAGATTATTCTATCGTCGAAGAAGTCACAGAGCACCTCCATTGTGTCATCGGACATGTTGTTGAAACCAACAATAACGTTCATTCTCTTCAACCACGGCTACAAAATGGTGGATTTATAATTATTTGTGTTCACAGTTGTAATAAACGTTGGATCGTAAAAAAAAATTTAAAAAATTGTTCCCACAATTCTGTAAAGGGAGGAAAACCTCTAAGCACAAAAGAACACCCGAGACACGAAACGCCCGTTTTGATTAGAGTTTTTTCCCTTCCTCCACAGGTCATTCCACACCACAGTTTTGTTTTTTTTTTATTTTTTTTATTTTTAACAAGATGTTGGATGGCAATTCAGGCAATGAATGGCGTTTTTCCGCAGCCCACATAAAGAAAACCACGCCATTTATGCTGGTAGAATTCTTCCACAAAATAAACTTCGAGCAACGTGACCCAACGCGTCGGGCATACTCTCGTGCATGCACACAAGGAATACGTTCTTCAAGGAAACAAAAAAAACCACTTAACTCTTTTCTTTTTCAATATTCATTCCCTCTATACACAGTATTTCGAATAGTGAATGCACAGATCAAGCAAAACGAAGAATTGCAATCTGTAAATTAGCCTCGAATTCGTTCTTCCCGTCCACGTTATATTGTTTTCTTTTACTTTTTTTTTTCTTCCTTCCATCTCTATTTAAGAAACCAAACGATAAAAAATAATTATAATAATTCCACAATCGATATTATAAAAAACATCGATGTTGACATCGAACATCGCCCAGCACTAATAATAATTCGTATTGTAAAGTAAAGAATAAAATAAAGAATGAAAATTTTAGAGCGTTTTTAATTAATAATTTTCATATGAATCATTAGACTTAATATATTTTAAGGCAATAGAGGCGAAATTTCGAGTATGAGTTCTTATTAATCTGCCGACTCCTTCGGATTGCTACAAATGGACTGCAGAATCATTAAGTTGTTGAGAAAAAGACGGCCAATAGCTTCATTAAAAATAAAAATGTTATTCAGCATTTATACAAATTGCGTACAGGACGAGGTTTGCGTATTCTAAACCTGTCGGGATGATCTTGATACCCTACCTACTGTACCACCGATCATTTCTTAGAAAAATAATTTTAGTGATATTCTGTCCTTCAGCTGCCGTAAGTAATTCTGTCGATTTTATAATTACGATCGTGAAGCAGTGCCTTTAGCGAAGAAAAACGTTAAACAATGCAACCAAGAATATTCATTAAGCATCGTGAAATTGCCGTATCGAGTGTCACTGAGGCCTTTGCAGTTAGTGGGTGCGGGTGAGTTTCCTGTTTCAGGAATTGTCGTCAATATCCTCAGAGAAGAATATCCAAACTCTTTGTGAAACTTACGCCACTGGATTATTCTGAAGGCAATTGGCGCCGGTCACCTGGGTCTCCGTCAATTACTGTTATGAATGGTGAATTTTTAATGCTGCTTTTAATAACAATGGAAGTGTCTTTTTTCGTTTCATTTGGCCTCTATTGGGCACTCGAGTTTTTCAGATTTGTGAAAAGCTTTGACGGATTTAGATTGATCTGCGCTTTCGATTGAATAGACATAATGAATTTAACAGAATCGTCGACAGGGATCTATTATTGTAGAAACACTATTTAAACATTGACTTCATTAACAATGCATTATGGATTTTATTGCAACTTACGCCTCTCGACCAACAGTCATTTACAGAATCATAAGAAATTAAATCAACAATCGAACGGTGTAGCATACTGTGCTCTTTTGATTGATGACTGTCTGAGCTGGACGAATACCAAAACATTACGAATTCTACGGACGGTGTATAATGGTAGAGAGATGCTGTCTCATGATTGGGTCTCAATTTGTATAAATAACCCGCATACCTTCATTCTTTGTTTGTGCTCTTCAGAAGAAGAAGAATGATACGCTTCCTCCACTTCGCAGCCCTCAAGGTAATTACGTCCAAACTAATCAGGATAAAGCTTAAATAATTGCAGATTCCCCAGAGATGCAGTTTGTTACCCCCGATAACAATAATCCCGAGAGTCAGCTCATGTCCCAGACTGTGGAAGATGGTCTTGCCAACTTTTGTGAAGTCCCACAGCCTACAACTAAGATCATCATCGAGGCCGGAGAGATAGCTACCATCATAAGAAATCTGAAAAAGAGGAAGGCTCCAGGAAGAGACAAGGTAAATAATTACGCCTTAAAGAATCTCCCAAAGAACTTCATTAACGACATCTCGAATATCATAAGCGACTGTTGGATGTTTTTCTATTTCCTGACTGCTTGGAAGCAGTCTATTGTGTTAAATATCCCCAAGCAGGGACAAAATCCTACAAATCCCGCGAGCTACCGACCAATCAGCTTACTCTCGTCGATGTCTAAAGTCCTGGTGAGGATCGCTTTCGAGCTGCCCACTCGTGTCAGATGCAGATATGGAGGCTCGTTGAACAGCTGAACACCCCACTAAACCTTTCCAGGTCAGTAAAGCTTTCGATCAAGTGTAGCACGAGGGGCTAATCTACAAGATGGTTAGAGACGGATTCCCTCCTGATTTGATTATGATGGTGAAATCCTTTCTTAGCGACAGGTTCTATCAAGCCAAAGTTGGCGAAAACTTCTTCCCGCCCCGCAAGGTAAAGGCACGCGTCTCACAGAGTTCTGTCCTCGGGCCCGTTCTCTTTAATTATTTTGTGCACGATTTCCCAAAACCTGAGAAGCGTAATTTCTATTTCTATGCTGATAATACTGCCATCATGGCAGTTCTGCAGTTCTCACGTTATCAATCGGCTGCAGAACGCCTTGAAGAAGTTCAAAGACTGGTTTAATTGCTGGAAACTGAATCTTAACGTCGGAAAATGCAAAGCCGTGTACTATAACAAAAAAACTTAAGTGTCTCTCGGATTCCCTGATTCTGTTCAATAATAAACTCGAATGGGTTGACAACTACAAGTACCTTGGCCTTATCATCGACTCAAGACTCTCCTGGAATCGTCACGTAGCTTACGCTCTGAACAAAGCGAAGAGGGCTAAGTACAGTCTTATAGCTCTCCTGGGTAGAGACAGTGCCCTCAGCATCGACAATAAATTACTACTGTACAAGATAGTGATTTAGACGATCCTCCTCTATGGTATGCCTGCGTGGGCGACTATATGTAGAAGCAGGTGGAGTGAACTCCAGTCGTTCCAGAATGTTACCCTGAGGACCATTGCCCAGCTTGGAAGAAGGACCATTGCCACTCGGATCTAAACATGATTCACATTGGAAAGTGTATCCAAGATCTCCTGATGAACATAGGTGGCTGGAATACTGAATAACCTGATGGAAATGAAGTGGCATGTTAAGTATAGAAAACCGAGGCATATTCTTGATGTCAACTTCGAAGACATTGGCAACGTTTCCTTCCTGGATTATTGGAAGATGTGATACCACCCCCTCCCCCTCTCCCACTCTTCTGACAATCGTCAATCTTATTATTTTTCATAATGTGGGAGACCTGTTTGGATTAGTCAGGCTTCTTGCCTATTTCAGTGTATTTCATGTGAAATTTATTCCGGAAGGATGAGACTCGTGTAAGCATTGCTTACGTCCCGCCTGAACACTTCGCTGTTCGATTGTCATTCTATGTTTCATTCTTATTAACACCGCTTCATAATTAAGAGGTTTAACGACTTCTGTGTGGCCAACAATTCCTCTTGTTCGTGAAGAGCAATTCGGTTTTCGTCCAGCTCACTCCTTTCCAACTTCAGATCTGGAGGCTTGTTGCAGATCTAAACACTCCTCTTAACTGTGCCAAATACGCTGGTCTTTTGTTTTTGGACGCTCGAAAAGCATTTGATCAGGTTTGGCATAACGGCCTTATATCCAAGATATTATTTCTGGTGTTCCTGACGACCTTATTGCTTTGATTAGTTCCTTTCTGTCGAACAGGACTTTTCGTGTCAAGGTTGGCTGCTCTATGTCTAACCCTTGTGACGTCAATGCTGGTGTACCCCAAAGCTCTGTCCTGGGCCCTGCACTGTTCAACTTTTTCATTCATGACTTCTTAATTTTTACTAAGTGCAAGCTATATCTGTTTACTGAAGACGCGTCCATCATGACTACTGACCGCAATCCTATAGCCTATCTCGGTTACAAAATGCTTTGCATCAGTGCAAGAAATGGTTTGCTAAATGGGGACTAAATCCAAGCGTTGAAAAATGTAAGGCCATATTCATTACCAAGAAACGTGGAAAAAAACCCCGAAGCCTTTCTTCCCTTCTGGTAAGGAGATCGAATGGATAAAACATTACAAATACCTCGGAGTGGTAATAGATGCCAAGCTAAATTGGGGTGGCCACATTTCCTACGCCATCAACAAGGCAAATAAGGCAGAATTCAGTCTGGTAGCTCTTCTGAGGCGAAACAGCGCGCTTAGACTGGACTGCAAACTATTATGGTATGCCTGACTGGGCAACAATATGTAAGTACCTCCAAACCTTCCAAAACTTTACCCTGAAAACCATTGCCCAACTTGAAGGAGAGTTGCAACAAATATTTCTATTGCTGACAATTTCGATATACCTCCCATCGGGAACCACGTCCAGAGTCGCTGAAAAAGCTGCTTCCAAAGATGGAGGACAATCCCAGTCCACTGATTGCAGATATTCTTGACCACCCGCTCACCTTTAGAAGTACCCTCAGGCATCGCAGGCCTCGTCACATCCTGGACGTCAACTTCGACGACATCTTTCCAGAACACTGAATCTCCTAGCTCCTCTGTGTCCCTCGTCAATCAACAATTTGCTTTTCGTCCATATAGGAAAGGACCCCTTTTTATCCTCAGGATGACTTAACTAGGTTTCATCTGGCTTCTTGCCTAGTTCAGTGTACTTCCCCTGGTTACTTTCTGGACGAGTATGGCAGTGAAAGCATTGCTTCCGGGCCGCTCGTTTCTTTTCCCCCTGCACTGTTCGATTATCGACGGTCATTCTTTCTGAACGATGATTGCATACCAATCAAAATGTATATCTATGGATCAATAAATTACCTTGTTGAAAAGCGGATTGACTGTTATCTCTTCTTCATTGTAAGTGTCCACCAACGAGATTAAAGAAAGAGTAGAATGGAAATAACGACGCCATATTTGAAGCTAACTGATAGTTGAGGTCAAAACTTGAAATATGAGAATAGGAAAATAAACAGTTGGTTTATTACAATCATATTTATCATGGTGGTGTATGCAGGAAATAAATTTAGTCTAAACTTAGCTTATTAATCTGGGCAACTTTACTATAAGCGTCAGCCATGAGAGTTGAGTGTCAAATATAAACAAAAAACTCGACGCATGCAAGTCATCACGGCTTCATAGTGAGGGCGCTGATGGTCAGTGTATTTTGGGGTGCCTAGATAAGTGCGGAGGAGAAAGGTGGTGATTAACTCTCACTTCCTTCCGTCATTTTGATCCCGAATGCGCTCAGCCATGCATGCATAGGAGAACGCATGTTTTTTGCTCAAATACTAAGAGTCTCGCTTGGTAATGGTAGAATTCTCTTTATTTCTCTATTTTTCTCTATGTTTGGCCTTTTAAAGTACGAATTACTAACATCGAATTTTAATGACTGCTTGTTGCGTTCCTGCATGTAGCAATCACTTTGAAAAAAACGCTGCAAAGAGTAAATTATGGGTAGTTCAAATAAAAAGAAACAAGTTAGGCTCAGGCCACCGAAGATGAATAAAACAGTTATTTCGAAAACGAACTGTAACAAGTACTGAACACGACATCATCGAATATTTAGGAGGCACGTTCATTAAAAATATTCAGAGATGATTAAAAAATTGTTCCATATGCTACTACAAAGCTTTATTGATGAAGAACACATCTGAGAGGAGGATATTAATGGAGCCAATAAGAATTTGGGCAAACTTGTACGTTTTCACATGGTTGTACGTGGTTCGTTTACGAATAACCGCCTCCCCCCCCCCCCTCTTTCATCCGTTTTTGCTTTCGACCCCTTCTTTATTTCTTATTGTGATTTCGACTTAAGATTATGGGAGTAAAACATGTGCAAGTGAAATATGGAATAACTTTGTTGTTAATTAAAACAAACAACAAAAGAAATTTGTGCCCATTTTTTGTAAATTTATTTATTTTCTTTCTATGATATTTACGTAAAGAAATAAAATAAAACCAAAGCAGAAGTTGTACACACTAATATAAAATTGCACAGCTTCAGGCAACAATAAATTTGTCTACAATTTATTTAACGTAGTTACTCAGCTGTCGCTTTCGACCACGGGATCACACTTTAAGCTTCTTACTGAATAGGTTGTCACCACCCTTCTCCGCATTTACCTAGGCACCCTAGTGTATTTCCACTCTACTCTTTCTTTAACCGCGTTGGTATCCACAGTTCGGTTACCATACATCACTATTTGAAAGCATGTATAAAATGAAAAATTTTCGACATTACACAAGAAGAATCTAATTAAAGGATCCTTATTTGAGTTGCTATTCATGGTGCAGATTTTAGCAATAAATAGGAGGAGAGAACGAAATTCCACGTTAAAAAATTGAAACGAATTGAAGTGCAACATTTGAAAAAAAAAATTAAATAAAAAAAAAGTTGAAAGGAAATTAAAATTAAATCGATGGGAAAGCAAGTTAATTAGTTTCCCTCAAATTTCCTGTTTTGACTAAACTGAAATGTATGTAATTACATTCTCATTCTAAATTCATACTCTTTTACGAATGCAAAGTTAATGCACCATGTTAAAATTTCTTCTTTGGAGACCTTGTAGGCAGGTACGTAGTGACGCAGTTTTCCCGCCTTCGCTTTTTCTCCATGGGAATTCCTTTTGAGAACATGAGTAAGTGGTAACGATTTTTTAAGAGACGTGAAAATAGTCGAAGGAATAGGATTTCAAATAAAAATGTCATTCCCATTGACATCTTTTTGTGTGTGTGTGTGTGTGTGTGTGTGTGTGTGTGTGTGTGTGTGTGT
>JAHWFO010029581.1:774955-785272 GCA_023313115.1 Rhysida immarginata
TGTGTGTGTGTGTGTGTGTGTGTGTGTGTGTGTGTGTGTGTGTGTGTGTGTGTGTGTGTGAATCCTCCCTCCCCTCCCCTTCTCGACAGGGTTTTATGGGTGCTGCTGAGCGGTACCTGTGCGTGTGTGTGTGACGGGAGAGAGAGAGAGAGAGAGAGAGAGAGAGAGAGAGAGAGAGAGAGAGAATAGGACGGGGGAAGCTTGGATGGAAAAGATTTTCTGTCTATTTCCCCTTATGTGTATGTTTATTTTCCCAAGTTTTGTTTGCTTAGATCAGATGAAAGTGCATTCCTTCCAATTCGATTCCCTTCTGCGTCGACGGGCGGAGAGTCCTTCTCTCGAGGGAGACTGGCGACGAAAAACCTCGACGTCGTCTTTTGCTTTTTGATATTTCATTTTATGTTACACGTATAATTTTCTTCACCATATTTCATAGAATGGAGGGCTGATTGCTCCCCGACGATGATGACAAGACTTTTCTTTCTTGCAATTCGCTCCAAGCCGTCTTCATCTTGATTACACACGATACGTCGTCATTGTTTCGTCAGACGCGATTTCCGAAGAACTTTCTCCTTTCCCCATCCAATTTTATTGTTATCATGATTATTACGGACATGAAAATCAGATTGGAGAAAATTGTGTGGTTTCTTTTCGGCTGTTCTTTCACGGGTGTTTGTTCCCCCCCCCCCTTTTTTTTTTTACGACCTAGAGCCGTCGGATGTTCTCTTAGCAACCGCTTTCGAAGAGATTTCTTACGGCTACGTGGGAGGATCGGAGACTGCAGCAAGGGCCCATCCTGTTTACGAGATATTCATCCACCCACGCAATCATAGACATCGAATGATCGCTGTCATATAAATGAACATCTCATTCTCGTCGGAAAGAAGACACGACAGAGAAAGAGAAGCGCACTATGAATCGCCCTCACCTAATTTTCGGAACATTTTCCCTTTTATTTTCGCTCGCCTTTCCGGGGATCGATAAGGCCTATTGCTCGAGAATGATAATTATTGTTGGCACTTTTCTCACTTCGTCTGAAATTTAATTAAGATTCACCGACTCTATCAATTTGATTGAAATAACGCTAAAGAACAGGCCAACATTTTGCTAGGTTTTGCTGGAGAAACGTAAATTATATTATTATTAATAATATTATAAATAACAATACCTATTATTATTATTATTATTATTATTATTATTATTATTATTATTATTATTATAGGCCAATGTATTTACTTCTAATTTATGGAAAACTGTTTGAGATTGTGCTTTTTCAGCGTTTAAACCATATTGTAGATCCATGAATCTCTAGAAAACCAACACGGCTTTCGCAAGGGAAAATCTACAGCTACCAATATTTTATCCTCTTTTTTTAAAAAAAAAAAAAAAGTGGACACGATCTGAAGCATAGCGGTCAAATTGACTGCATATACCCAAATCTTAGCAAGGCATTTGATAGAGTTAACCATGATGATCTCCGGATTTAAATATTGAATCTCCGTGGGTTATCGTTGAGAATCACAAATGTGGGACCATCGCCTAAGGCAGATATCGACAATGGTTCAATAATGCCTGAACCCAGTGCCTCCGACAACACTCTGACAACTGGTAGAGTCGATGTGACGGCGTTTAGCTCTCAGGTTTTGTGAACTCAATGTCCGCTGTCTAAGCGAAGATTTTTTAATAAACAAGTATGAACACATTTTAAATAATAACAAGAATGATTTTACCGCCATGGTGGATAAAAGGAGCACATTTTCGTGTTACAGCAGCGAGACATCAGCCATGTTATACCTAGAACTAACCTGCATTTTAAAACACTATCTAAATATTGAAGCGAGCGATTAGCTACTAGCAATTGGCTTTCCAATATTTTTTAGCAACTAACAGTAAGAGAAATAAGCTAGGAGTTAGGAGTTGTTAGATATATTACAGACCAAAGAGGTGGTAGTCCAAGGGCGCTAAGTCCGGACTGTAGGCTGGGTGGATAAAAAACCTCCCAACCGAAACGGACCAGTTTTGCTTTGACCACGTTGACCATATGCGGGCGTGCGTTGACATGAAGAAGTCGAACGTCGTTTCCTCTTTCTGGTCGTTAGGAACCTTAGGTAAAAACATATTTTGTTTACGGTTTCAGTACTAAGAGATATGCACAAAACTGTGTTTTTTTTATTAATATATGTGTTTTAGTTTAAGAGTTATAAAGACCTAAAAAACATATTTAATGGTTTGTGACATATTTGGGCTTATCAGACCTAAAAAGCATATTTTGATTGCATTGTTTGTCCTACACCCGAGAGGCCCATTGGCTTCTTGTGTTATCGCCGTTGTGATCAATGATCAACCACTGCCTAATATATAATAATAAGTGGATCAACTGGACTAGTTTACGCTACCGTTGCTATTGGTCTCGACCAATCAGAATACTCGTACCCTCGTTGGTGCAGTATCGCAATATTGGTGTATAAGGGGGCCGCTTTCGCTTGACAGCATAAAAAATTTGGAAGGACGATTGCCTCTTCATAAAGCAGTTGCTATTGTGTTGAAGGTTGTGGCAGCAATCGAATCAGTGCCAGTTTCACCTAAACAAGTACACTGAACGACCAATTTATTAGAGACACCTCTTACGGAAAATGGATCGGCCTCCCAGTGACACTCAAATAATGGAACAGGCCGAAGCGGTGTATAAAAGGAATGCATTGGGTCACAAGTTGCAGTCATCAGCAGAAGTGGACTGAATATGGGTAAATCAAGGATTTGACCGACTTTGAACGAGGCATGATCGCTGGAGCTCGACGGGCGCAGTTGAGCATTTCGCAAACCGCGAACCTCCTCGAGTTTTCCCGTGCAACAGTGTCAAAGGTATTCCGTAAATAGCAGTTACCGGGTTTTGCAAAAGTTCCGATACACATGTGAGGACCTCCGCAAAAATGACATAACTACGTGTGTGATGCAGTTAGACACAGTTTTTATTGTCAGAATTGATTTTGGTGTATACACAATGCATATTAATCGATGTAACCGCCATCGGCAGCAAGCACACGCTCTAGGCGAGGTCTAAAAATCCGACAAACGTTACGGATGTAGTCTTTCTTCATGGCAGTCCACACGCGGTTCACAGATGCTTTCAGCTGGTCGACGTTGCTGTGACGAATCTTGCAGGCCTTGCTCTCGACATGCGCCCACACGCTCAAGAGGATTGAGGTCGGGCGAATGAGAAGGCCAAAAGTCCTTAGACCAGAAGTTCATGTTCGACCCCAACCACTCTTGAACAGTCTTGGCACTGTGGGCCGGGGCATTCCTCCTCACCTCTTTCACCCAGGGCAGAACGTGTTTGGTCAAGATATCCTTGTAGTCGGCTGCGGTAAGCCGGTCGGGAACCAGATTGATGGCATTTTCATGCCATTCGACGCCACGACGCCGAGCATCATCACTGAGGCCGGGTGCTTGGTTGTAGCCACGTAGCGGAAATCAGAGATCTCCTGGCCGAAGCTGACCACGCGGTCGTTCTGCTTCGCGGTCGACCGTGAAGGTTTTTTCATCAGAAAAGATGACAATGTGATTGCCATGGCTCTTCAAGTCGTTGAGAAGGGAGACGACAGCGCTCCCGACGTTTATCTCGCATGCCATCCGTCAGCAAAGGTCTAGCCACGCGCCTCAAACTCTTTCCACCCTCTTCCTTGATGGCTCTGGACACAGTGGCCACAGAAATCTTCTTTTTCTTTGCGAACTGTGTCATTTTGAGAGTCGGATCACGTTCGAAGGCTTTCTGACACCGACACGATTAATAACGCGAGGTCTGCCTGCATGTGGAGGATCTTTGCAACTCTGTGGACAGTCATCTGATTGACGTTGAGCTGCTTAGCAATGTCGGACTTGTTGTGGCCCGCGCGAAGGAGCGCAGAGATCTCTATTCTGTTATGTTCCATCGCAATATCCTTGCATCCGAATCACATTCATTCCACCTATATAGGTTTTCAATAGCACCTGCTCCGTAAATGCTTCCACCCCCGATATCGACGCATCCGCAAGTGTAACAGAACTTTTGCAAAACCCGGTATGCCAAAAGACAACCTCCAACAAAGACAACTCCGGACGAAACGGTGCCGTGGATGAACGAGACCAACGGCGACTGGCACGAATCATCCACAGCAACAGGACGGGAACAGCCCAACAAATTGCAGCGCAGTTCAATGAGGGAGCATCCCAACCCATTTCGGAGCACACGGTGCGGCGCACCTTGCACCGAGCTGGGTTTAACAACTGGCGGCCAGTACGGGTACCGTCACTGTCACTGCAAAATAAGAAAGCGCGCCTGCTATGGGCACACAGGCATCGCCACTGGACACTGGATGAATGGAAGATGGTGGCCTGGTCCTACGAATCGCAGTTCCTACTTCATCATGCGGACGGCAGACTGCGCATCTGGCTCAGACAGCACGAGGCCATGGACCCATCCTGTCAGCAGACAACCGTACAGGCGGGTGGAGGAGAAGTGCTGGTCTGGGGTGTCTTCTCTTGGGACACAGTGGGTCCTCTGATATCCGTAGACACATCCCTGAATGCGACACACTATCTGAACATTGTTGCTGATCAGGTGCACCCGTTCATGATGACTGTGTTCCCTGGTGGTGACGGACAGTTTCAGCAGGACAATGCTCCCTGTCACCGTGCTCGAATGATCTTGGACTGGTTCGAGGAACACGACGCGGACTTCCACCTGCTTCAGTGGCCAGCTCGGTCGCCTGATCTCAACCCGATCGAGCATTTATGGGATGAAGTGGAGAGAACCATCCGACGCCTTCCCACACCACCGTCCAACCTGCACCAATTACGAGACGCTGTGATTCAGCCTGGGCTGCTACTCCTCCGCAACGGTTTCAACACTTTGTTGAATCCATGCCAGCACGTATTCAGGCAGTTCTCGCCGCTAAAGGAGGCGCAACACGCTATTAGCGGGGTGTCTCTAATGAATTGGTCGTTCAGTGTACTTATCCATGCAAAGCTAAAAAATGTTCTTGAACAAAAACCCAGGTAGGAGTGTATTGAAATTGAAATTTAGTATTAAACTGAAAAAATACAATATCAATTTACAAAATTTACAAAATAAAAATCTGTCCGAGAATTTACATAACATATAAAAGAAACAAAGATAGACTAAATAGCAAGTTTGGTAATTGATTTATTTATCACCTACGCGTTTCATGGAAACCACATCTTCAGGGTAGGATACAACTACGTTCAGTCAAGAACGGAGGCCTGTTTTTATGGCCATACCCCTCCAATCAGAAAACTTTCTCATTGGAGGAGTTTACAGCAGCAGGAAATCCAATCATCATACAATAATAAAGTATAAAGTAATCCAATGGCATGGCAAGACTATTTGAACAATTCATCGATAATAAAATTAAAACTGACAGCTTATGAAGATAACATAGAAGAAAATAAATATAAATTTATAAACCATTAAATAAAAATTAAACATTGATGGTATAAGTGAAATTAATTGCAATAAATTACAAGATTGAGTGTATTATATAATGGAAGGGGCGGATGATTCATAGCACCTTCGTAGAACGGCTCTTACAGCCGAGCTCCGATACATCGATGTTATTCATTGGAGGGGTATTGCCATAAAAACAGGCCTCCGTTCTTGACTGAACGTAGTTGTATCCTACCCTGAAGATGTGGTTTCCACGAAACGCGTAGGTGATAAATAACTCAATTACCAAACTTGCTATTTAGTCTATCTTTGTTTCTATTGTTAGAAAGCAAGTAAGCCCATGATGCAACCTCTTAAAATATAAAAAATTTCATAAAAATTTTAAAGTTAAAAATTCATCGAAATTAAAACGAACAAATTTGATATTGAAAAAAATAAAAACTAACAATTGCTGCAAAAGAGAAAATGACTTGTGTCAGCAGCAAATGATAAAATAAACACCAAAAAAACTAAAAAATAAACACTTTTTTAGAATAAAAGGCTTTCTAAATTATCTGCATTATTAATCCAAGTTTTTAACATTTTTTTCTGCATATTTTTATTTGGAGACTGCCTTATAATAAGAGGAATTAAATTATATAATTTAGGAGCCATAACATAAAATTGATGAACTATAGAGGTTCTAGAAACAAGAGGAATTAACATAGGATATTTTTTTAAAGATCTAGTATTATAACTATGTAAAAAAAAGGCTTCATCTGCTCAGACTGATTTAACGTGTATAAACCAGGAAAATAAAAATATAATTTCAAAAAAGAAAAAATAATACAATTTTTAATGAAAGAAATCTAATAAGATAACAAGACCGAGGAACTTTTTTCAATAATGGACAGGAACAATTTATCGTATCACAGGCAAGTTGATGAACTCTAAAACATTTAAAGTAGAAGAAAAAAGGTATAGATGAAACTGCATAAAAACAGATTTGTCCGAGTTTAAAGTCACAGCATTTGAAGATAACCATCGATTTATCATACTTAAATCATTTTCTATGACATTGACATTCAGAAACTCCTTTTTATCATAAATAAGAGCTATATCATCAGCGTATGCCTGAATTATTCCTTGAGTAGGTAAAAAAAGTAAATCATTGATATAGATTAAGAATAGTAAAGGTCCTAAAATTGAACCCTGTGGTACACCTGTTGAAACAGTCCTCCAAGAACTGTAATTTTTATGCAGACGAACAGCTTGTTTTCGATTTTCTAAATAAGAAGCAAACCAATCATAAGCCATACCGCGAATTCCATATTGAAATAATTTAGAAAGTAAAATGAAATGGTTTACAGAATCAAAAGCCTTTCGCAGATCCAAAAATAATACAATTAATTTCAAAACTTTTATCCAGAGAATAGTGTCGCATCCCAGACCAAAACTACACGGCAGAAGAAATTGCTACATTTTCCAAAGCTCCTATTATTTCGTGTGAAGTAGAAAGATCATTTTCACAATATAAATCTATTTTTAACCGACTTCAAAAAAAGTAGGTTATCAATTTGATGCGTATGTATGTAATATTGTTGGAATTGCACAATATTCATATATGTTAGTCTATGTGGGCTTCTAAACAAGTATGCTAAATTTCATAAGTGTATGTATGTATGTATGTATGTATGTATGTATGTATGTATGTATGTGTATGTCCACGTATTTCTCAGAAACTAGAAATCGAATTGCAATAATTCTTTTTTTTATTGGATTAAGTATCTTTCAATTTAGGGATAAATCCAAGTTTCATCAAAATCGGTTCAGTAGTTTTCAAGATATGGACTGATATAGCTAAGCGATAGTGAAAGTTTCATTAAAGTCGGGTTTTTTTTATACTCTGTTTAATCTTGTTAATTATACTCTTGTCCATTTTTAGATGGTTAAATAATTTTTATTTACGTTCAAATCGACAGAGATTCACCCCAGAAGACTTGAAGCTACACGTTCAAATTAATGAACGTCATGGTGTCAATGAGGTTCATTTGCAACTACAGACTCTGTTTCAAAAATATAGGAATAGCAGGGATCTGGCTTCACTGGTCAGCACTGGTTACGACCAATACTATAAAAATTACCATTTCCGCAACCAGTCACTGTAATGTTCGAAATTAATAAAGTGATGAAATTTCTAATTTGTTTGTTAAGAAGTACTTATATTTTAAGAGAATATTTATGCATTTAAAAGGAATATTTCAGTAATCTTAAGGGAATATGAACCAACATATTTTACATGTTTTTAGCACCTAAGGTTCCTAACCCTACTTATCACGAATAGCACGCCGCAGTTTAGTCAACGTTTCACAATAGGTAGCGGCTTCGACGGTTGACCCACGAGACAGGAATTCTGCGAGTAGGATGCCTTGCATATCCCAAAAAACTGCAAGCATAATCTTCCGAGCTAAAGGAGAAACTTTGAATTTTTTTCGAACCGGAGAATGTAGATGTTTCCACACCATGCTTGCAGTTTTAGGCTGAGGTATGAAGTGCAAGACCCAGAACTCATCTCCTGTGACAATGCCACTCAGAAACGCTGCAGATGTTGCAGACTGCACGCCATTCTGTTTGCCGGTCTGTTTTTGTGTCAGACTTTTTGGAATCCAACGCGACCAGACTTTGCTGTACCCAAGCTTCTCATGCACCATATCCCATGCAGATCCATAGGATATAAAACATTTCACTCACTTCTTTCAAGGAAATGCGACGGTTTTGTCTGATTGTGTTGTTAATGTCCTCGATAATGGCTTGTGTTGCCGTTGACGCAGGCCGCCCAAAACGTAGCTTATCGACAAGGCTAACTCTTCCTTCCCGAAACATTTTACAACATTTGCACACATTGGAATAGTCCAGACAGTCGGCACCGTAAACGTCAACCATTTCCCCATGGGTTTCTTACTTTTGCGAAAAGAAACCTTATAACAACAGTTCGCTGTTCTTCCGCTGTAGACGATGTAATAGCGGCGGCCAGGTGTAAAACGACTGGTAGGTAGCACGTAGTGCGCAGGAACAATTCTTGTTATGCAATGTCTGTGCATGTACTCAGCCTTCTTTTTGGCGATATTAACTTTTTTTTTTTTTTTTTTGTAACTCCATTTATTTTTTACACGAACTATATTTCCTCCGTTAAAAAATAAATGGAGTTACTTTTGATATTCGCTCGTAAAAGGCCCTATTTCATTAAAAAGTTAATTAATGCAGTAATAACAACGCCTGCATTAGCACCTAAAGTTGATTGTGAAATTGGTAGAGACTTTACAATACAGTAAAGGGAGAACAGAGTTTCCAACTAGTTTCGCCATTTATTCCCGGCTTTATCAAGTACTAAATAGAAACGATACTAAGAACATCCATTTTGTTAAAGTTGATTACTTAATCAGGGTTCTCCCTAGGTCCTTTTGAAGGGGCGCGCCTTTTGGCTGATTTTAGTGACCGCCCGGCCGAATACACGAAAAGCTACACAACACTGCTGCATAATGTTTTATTTGTTTTTAATTGTTGTCCGCGCGGCTATTTTATCTTTCCACCCACCTGATAATATTTTCTGGGGAGAACACTGCTTAATAATAATAATAATAATAATAATAATAATAATAATAATAATAATAATAATAATTCAATATCAAATTATTAGAAATAGGAACCAGACTAGTATCACAATCTAAGCAATTCTTAAATATCTACAAAATATTGAGAAGAACTTCAACAAGGTAAAAGAAGAAAAAATTAAAGGAGGCTCTAAGCAAATTAATTTCTGCATTAAAAATTTAAAAATTTTGTTCGAAAATACTTTTTATCAAATGTAAAATTATCAAAATAATGCACTGGATGTTCAGATTAAAGTTAAAAATTCGTCATCATCATCATCAATATTGTCTTCTATTTCTTACGGCGATTGATGTTCTAATGTTATTAACGAATTTATGAAGAGCTTCTCATTTAATTAGTGGTGGCTTTTCAATTGGAGAATTTTGATGATCCAATATTGTTGACGAATTCTTGTGGTTTTTCATTTAGAAGATCACACTGCTGCAAAAATCTTCTCAATAAAAAAAAAACCCACAAAAATTCGTCAGCAACTTCTTCATCAATCATCAACTTCAAATGAAAATGAGAAGCTTTCATAAATTCATTAACAACATTAGAACATCAATTGCCTTAAGAAATAGAATAAAACACGGAAGAATATGAATTTTTAACTTTAATTTGAACATCTAGTGCACTTTTTAAATAGTACACATAATTTTATATCAATAGAGTACATATTTTTGACAATTATTAAAAAGTATGTATACAGGGTGTTTCACAACTATCCAGGTCAAACTTTTAGGGGAAGTAATATGGATGATTCTAAGTCAAAAATTCATATGAACATGAGTCCGAATTTGAACGCTAGCTGTGATGTGAACAGAAATAAAAATGCCGCCACCAAAATCAACATGTTAATAACTCAGGTCCTATAGCCAAAGTTGGAGAAAATTTGTCCACGCCCCGTGTTGTAAAGGCCGGTGTCCCTCAGGGTTCTGTCCTCGGGCCTGTGCTATTTAATTACTTTGTACATGATTTCCCGAAACCCGATAATTATAATCTGTATTATTATGACATGGGCACACCAGCCGGCTCACGTTATCACTCGGCTGCAGTGCGCTTTGAAGCAGTTCGAAGACTGGTTTAACTGCTGGAAGTTGAACCTTAACGTCGGAAAGTGCAAGGCTTCAATAGGAAGCTCAAGCGTCCCCCGGATTCTCTTGTTCTGTTCAATAAGAAACTGGACTGGGTGGACAACTACAAGTATCTGGGAGTTATCATTGACTCAAGACTCTCATGGAACC
>JAHWFO010029581.1:805272-820748 GCA_023313115.1 Rhysida immarginata
GTTTTTGGGGTTCCCAGCACCCTCATGAGATCCATAAGTCACCTCTTCATCCACGAAAGGTTATGGCTTGGTGCGCGATTTCCAAAAGAGGCATCATTGGTCCGTTCTTTTTTGAGGGCACCGTAACGTCACAGGCTTACCTTAACATGTTGGAAACTTTCTTCATCCCCGAGCTGCGAAGGAGGCGTATACCGCTTCGACATCAATGGTTTCAACAGGATGGGGCTAGGCCTCACACCACTAATGAAGTGCTAGACTTTCTCAATCAGAAATTCGGAAATCGTGTCATTTCAAACAGGTTTTCAGATCGATTCGGGGGTGGCTTTCTTTGGCCCCCTACGAGTCCTGACCTAAACCCATGTGATTTTTATCTCTGGGGGTTCCTTAAAGACAGTGTGTTCACTACAGCACCAAGAACCCTAGACCAGCTGCGACAAAGCATCGTCGACTGCTGCACCCTTGTGGATGCAGAAATCCTGGATAGAGTTATGAACAACTTCACCATTCGGTTGCGAGCAGTTCAAAACGTTCGTGGTGGCCACATTGAACATATCATCAAGACTTTTCCACGGGAATAAAAACTCCGAACTGCCTAAAATATCATACTGAAATGCTAAGTTTGTAAACATTAATGGGTCAATAAATCATAGTACTGAAATGTTCAGAAATTGACTGAATCACCCTCTACCATCATTTCAAAAGTTTAGAAATGTGCCAATCCCATTTCAGAAGTTTAGAAATACAGTAGAATCTCGTTATTACATTCTCCGGTAATACGTTTATCTCGGTTTTACGTTTTTTTCCTCCTCGGTCCCGGTCCCGTTAGTGCTATTTGGTCATTACTCGTTAATACGTTTAAATCTCTCGGTCCCTTGAAAAAATGTAATAACGAGATTTTACTGTATGTGAAATTTTCGGTCAAATTTTTGAAGGCGTATATAAATATCAAATAAAAGTTTTTCTATTAGAAAATTTCATATTGTATAAACCATGGGAATTGCATGCCAACTCACATTGTCAGTTTATCTGAAAAGCGTACTGGTAAAGCTTTGCGAGAGAATGAGAAAACACTCTAGTTGAAAGATGTTGCTGTTCAAGTAAAGCGATCCGAATCATCTATTAGCAAGCGTCTGAAAACTATTAGAGAGAATGATGGAACTATCTTCACGGCACAACGAAGAAGTGGAAGACCAAGATAAACGATACAGAAAACCTCGCCAGATTGTGGAAAATAACCGCTTTACATCAGCTAATGATCTGAGCAAGAAATGGAGCCATGAAATTGACAAAAATGTGTCAACTACAACGTGGAGAAGGCTTGGTGATCTCAGGTACAATTCTCGTGTACCTTGCATAAAACCACATCTGAACAACAAGCAATGTAAGCGCCGTCTAAACTGGGCAGTAGAACACAAGGATTGGAGAACGGCAGAGCGAGAAAATATTGCGTATTGCGTTCAGAGATGAAAGTACGTTTTGCTTAACCTTGGGAAATCGAAGCGTGAGAGTTTTTCGTCGTAAAAATGAAGTCCATCATTCCAAATGCCTTAAAGCGTCAGTGAAGTTTCCCACCAAGATATTGATATGGGGCTGTATAACAGCAAAAGGCCCTGGACATATATGCATTCTCAATGGAAGTGTGGATAGTGAAGCCTACATTGCAGATTTGGGAAATTTCCTTATACCAACTTTTGAAGATTATTTTGGTGATGAAGATGTTGTTTTTCAGGAGGATGCTACAATATGTCACGTCTCCAACAGGACGAAGAATTGGTTACATGAACAAAGAGTGAACTGTTTAAACTGGCCCCCAAATTCTCCTGATATAAACCCGATTGAGAATGTTTGAAAAGGCTCCAATTCGTACTAAAGAAGACTTAAAGAATCATAATAAGGTTGCATGATCACAAATTACATCCGATGACTACAAAAACTTAAGTAATTTGATGCCGCGAGGAATTCGAGCGGTAATCAGAACCAAGGGTTACCCCCACAAAATATTAAACGCAATTGTTCTGTTTGAAAATTAATTGATTTCAGTTTTATGTATATTCTTAAGGGCCTTTCTAAACTTTTGAAATGATGGTATGCAGTCTTTACATTTTTTTACCCGCTAATCAGAATGTCTTGGTTAAAAAAATAATTTAAACGATTATTATGGGTATGTTTTATGCATTTTTTGTTGTTTCAATTAAACATTTTCTTTTGAACCAGGAAAAATTCAAGAAGTTGGCAGTTAGCTATGACATTGATAACTTTCTAAACTTTTGAAAAGTACTTATACTTTCTCAACTGAGTCATTAACATTACTGAGATGAAGAACACTTGTTATAACAATTTCAGTGTATTGTTGCAAATGACTCAGTTGAGAAAGTAGATAGTAAAATGGCCCCTAATAACGAAAAGCCTGAAACTCCTAACTGTATTCTCTTTGGATAAAATGAATGAAAAGACACTTCTGGACCTTTTGTATATGTTGATTTTCGCAAATTCTGATAATTTTGAGGTCGAGGAAAGCCAAATGGCCTTTTTTTTTTTTTTTCTTCCTTATTTCTCGGGCGAATTTTATAGAGGTGTAGTGGCTATTTAAAATCTTACATTGATTTATTTATTTATTTTTTTTTTTTTGGTCGAAAAGTCACTTCATGTAAATTTTTCCATGTCCAATGATGGCTATTTTGCAGGAATTACGGAACGGACAACGTAAAGCCGTCTTTCCATG
Organism: Rhysida immarginata; assembly: GCA_023313115.1. Taxonomy (NCBI): domain Eukaryota; kingdom Metazoa; phylum Arthropoda; class Chilopoda; order Scolopendromorpha; family Scolopendridae; genus Rhysida; species Rhysida immarginata. Next base: position 807,995 of record JAHWFO010029581.1, read on the forward strand.
CGGAGAGATTTTCTTCCAGATAAGCATCCCGCGTAGCATCCTATTCATCAACCACGAGTAGGATTGGTGATCACCTAGTACGGAGATTCCACTCGTGGAAAAAAGTAATAATGGAAGGATACGAAAAATAGATAGAAATATATTGTTTTCGCCAAAAAGTTTTAAATGAGAATTAAATTCAGAGGGGAAAATAATAAAATAAGAAAAAAGCGAGTAAAAAAAAGGAAAAAAAAATCGAGACTACAGAATTGTTAGCTTGAACTCAAAATACGAGTATTTTGTTTTATTATTGTTTCTTTATTTTTGTGTTCATTATAATTAAGTTTATTTTATATTTATGTTATTTTATTTGTTATTCGTAATATATTTTTTCTTATTACAGATTTTTTTTTGATGATGTGTCAAAAAGATTAAAAACGGATTGGGAATTTTAAACATGATATGAATGTAAATAAAATTTTTATTTTTTGCTATTCTTAATATGCCAAAAAAATTTTCCAACCGTAAAAATATTTATATCTATCATTACTTATTTTTTATAAATACATGTACCCATTGATTGTATCTCCCTGTAATAATTGTTATATCAGGGAAGAGGTAGAATGCACGCTTGGTCTGTGCGTTTACCCGGCCGTCCGCCGTTTGCTGCACGATAACTTGAAAACGGATTAACTTTTTCAAATTCTGTTTTCGGGAATATGATCGTCAAGGTCTTAGCTCTATCAATTTTTCAGGTTTTTTTGTGGATCCCTTCAAGTCGATTCTACGTGCTAAAACAGTGGTCGTTAAGAATGCCAAGATAATGGCATGTCATATAACAATCGATTTCGTCAAAAATGAATACAATGTTACTTTCTGTTTATCTTTTAAGCATTGCTAACAGGGGCACGAGCACGTGACGATCGCTTTATCGCAGCTAAAGCTCCTTCTTGGAATGTTTGCAAGATGTTATTTCCAATTTAAAAAAGCAGCTTCTTTACTATTATCACAACCTGAAGAAGCCGGGTACAAAAGCGAAACCGGTTGTTCATCTTAATAAATCATGCATTGTAAATCATCTCTTTCAATACAAGGATTTCTCACAACTACAACAAATCAATTCAATGATTAATTGAACTACCAACGAAATCGAGCAGCAGAACGTCTGGACGATTAGCCACATACACCCGGTAGAAACAGTTTTGGCTCAAGAAAAATGTGAAAGAAGGCGTTTACCCACTTTTCTGTCAGCTAATCATTTGTTACAAATTGTGCATATCAATTTTGCTTTGCGACGCTTACACAGTATTTCGTGACATTCCACAGTTGTTTGAAATGAAGCGAGGATTGGCTGAAGGTTTTAATTCCTCATGGGACGAACGGAGCTCCTGAGTTACACGTTCTATTTCCTACTATGAATAGTTAATAAAAAGCAATATAAGATATTGAAAATGAAAAAATTTACACATAACATTACTTTACAATTTATTTAATTGTTGCGCTCTAATTTATTTATTTTTTTTTTAAATTCTTACTAGAATTTTTTTTTTCGACCTCAAATCGGATGTCATTTCATTCAAGATTTGATGTAGGTGGATGGAATGGTACTCGAAATTACATTGATATAAAGTTAAGTTTTATTAACAAGGGGGGAGGGGGTCTTATTTACCAAATGTCATAGATAAGATCTCATTTGGATTAAAATAACTTCTTATTTGTCGGTGTATGTAATGCGAAGAACTTTGAAGTAAACAGGATGCGTATGAAAATGAATACGAGTAATCTTTTTGTTTCTTTTTACATCGACTTAATAAGATAGCATTCTATCCCCTATACGTCTCATTATTTTTGATCTTTTGATAAAGACAGCTCCTTTTTAAATTTGTTGACATTCGATGATTTGTGTGAACTTTTTTGCGGTTTCAATATTTGCTTTAATCGATTCTGTTTACTGATCTAACTTTAATTCCGTTCCCCACGAGACCGATTGTTAGATGTTGAACTTTTTTGATGTCGGATGTGGCGTATGAATTGGGCTTAAAGAAGAGACATTCTTCGTGGTTATCTAAGTAGGTTGCCTTCCAATCGAATTATACAAGAATTGCTGTGATTGCGTTTGGCTCATCGAACTCTGTCTTTAAGGACGGCACCAAATTTTCAAATAAGTAATTTATAAATGTAAGGCATTTTTAAAGACATGAACGTTTTTAGATAAATTATAAGACATTTAAAATAAACATGAAATTAATATGCAATAGATTTTTTTTAAACCTTGTTGCATAGGTCCTCTCTGGCATTCAAACTCAATTCTGACTAACGGGTCATTCCGCGTCAAATCAACACAATTTTCAGCAAAAATTTATCTCGCTCTCTCAGATTTGGATGACACAGAGGTAGTCTTCGTATAGGCATAGAAATATACCAAATCTTATTCAAAAATATCAACATGGGTAATATTTTTTAATAAGATTAGCCCTGCAAAAGTTTAAATCAGTCAAAAAACCTTGACAGACCAATTTTCAAAATGGCCTATAACGGAAGCTTTCTTAATTGAGCTACACAGCTGTGGTAGGTGCTATTTTACAGCAATTTTCAAGATCTTTTCAATGATATACAACACAATCACTGTTTAGAAGAATTTATTTTATTTAAATTTTTAAAATATTTAGAATGCACCGCTTCAAAAATTTTCAAAAAATTTAAATACTGTAATATTTTATACTAAAAAAAAAAATACTAAATAGTACTTTAGTAGCTTCAAAAAGTTCCCAGAATCGTGATATCTTGTGATAGTGTGAGATAGTGTTGTGTGTGTGTGTGTGTCTGAGCGAGCGAGGCTTCCCCGCATTGTTTACCACTGTCAGATCAGGCTCGAACGTTTTGACGGAAACAGAGTAAGCATCGCATTCTGATTTCGCTACGTAAAATATCAGTTATGGAACAACGTTCGAATATCAAAGATGACTATCGGAGTGGCCGTCCATCAACTTCAATCACTCCATCCACAATTAATCTTGTGAGCAACATCGTGAGAGAAGACAGACGCCTAAGTGTAGAGACAAAACCTGCTGCGATATCCACACTTGGCACGGTTCGGCAAACTGGCTTCGCAGAGTGTTTCCAAGCATTATACAGACGTTGGCAGAAGTGTTACGTACTGCCCAAGGCCAGTATTTTGTTTAAATGTTTCTATTTTTTCTGTGTGCAGAAATATAAATTAATTCCGGGAACTTTTTGAAGCTACTAGTATAATACTGAAATGATTGTGTAAGTTTGAAAGTGGGATCATAATGAGTCCATGTTAAAATCTTTCTTTGCTGGTTAAAAACACAATTACATAATAATACAACATGTTTTAAGTCCTAAAAAATAAAGAAAAAATAATAATCATTTAATTATAGTTGTTTATTTTGTATAATATCAAGTAAATAATTATAAAAGATTATATATTTATTCTTGAAGTCCTTGTATGTTTTTTGGGCTGTGAAAAATATTCCATCTGTCAGTTTTTACTTCCTTGTACGAAATAAAGGTATTGTAATCGCGAAAACTTTCGGTTTTCAGATTTTAACGGAAATATCCGTTTTGGCCATACCTGAATCCATTTTGACTAGTTTCGGCATCTCGCATAACCCAAAAACGATTAGCCGTAGAATGTTGACAAAAACGATTAGCACCTCCCCTTTTGATTGCAATCGGCTGGGCCAAAAATGTGCATACAGTCAGACCTCTAAATAAAACTGTAGGGGCATTAAAATGAAATAATATTGGAACTTTGCAAGGGATGTGACTAATATCAAATGGCATGTTAACGTTCACAAATTAAAAAAAAAACGATAAGAAAAATGTCAGTGTTATATTATAAAAAATACATACCAAGATTTGAAAACAAAATTTCATCGGTGTTTCATTATATTTCAACAAAATATAACAAGGCCTAAAATCTTGACTAACCTAACACTTCGATAACATAAGGGATTCCACTTTCATGATGTTAATTGACATGTTTATTTTATATTTTTAGTCTTTTCAGTACATTATTCTCAACTTATATAAAACGGTTCAAATACTAATTTATTCACAGCATAAATGTTATAATGCTAAAAATTGTGGACAATTGAAAATAACAAACTAAATATGAACAGAAACCACAATTCCGTAAATAAGTTTTTAATAAGGAGCCACGGATGTACATTTCGAAGACACTGTCTTCTTCTTCTTCATCGTGGTTTCTGTTCTGGTTTAGTTTGTTACTACAAATTTATTCCTTAAACCTCACAAAAATTTCTAAAGTGGCATTAGAATGGATATTTATAAGAGAAAAGGACGAGACACAAAAACCCTGGAATGCAATAAATAGTTAATAAATACAACTGAAAAGTTAAATATTTAATTTTTCAGTTGTATTTATTAAAGTGACATTAGAAAATACATCTTTTTTCCCCCCACATGAAGTCAGAAGATCCTTTTTCATTGATTTGTATATGCTTTTCAATCCTTAAGAGAAAAATTATTTTTTCGTTCATTATGAACATCAAAATTAAATAAATATTTACGATTTATCTTTAATGTTATTGTACGTATGATATCAACCTAGATGTCAGCTTTATTTCACTTCAAATCTTCCGAAGTTAACGAGGAAATTTCATCGGAGGTTCATTCTTGTCTTGATGGAGCTTTAAATTTAAATAGAAATAAACTGCGTTTTGGTTAAAAACATCATCATCATCAATATAGAATAGCAATTCTATAGAAAAGACTCTGAACATCGCAAGATTGCCAGTTCGGCTTCCGATGATTGCTGCAAATCAAATTGCTGTCGTCTCGTAATTTTATTTATTTATTTATTTATTTATTTATTTATTTATTTAAATTAAGTGTCTATGAAATTCCATGAATCCACTGAAGTAAGGAAATTAATTTTTTTGTGTGTACTTCTTTTCATTTGTAATTTAGCATTGGAAGATATGTAGGATTACTATTTCAGTGATCCGACTTCATCATAATTTCTAGTCATCTCTCAAAGACAGGAAATGAGAAAACGGTAAAAAAAAAAAAAGACAAAAAAAAAACAACAACAAATAGTTCGAAAATATAAAAAAATAATTTCTTTTAAAATCCTAACGAAAAAATTCTTGAATCATATCCAAGAGGAATAACCAAAGAAGAGAGGAGTTTTCTTAAAGAGGTCATGTTTGAGGTCGGCAGATTTTATTATTTCGTTGAAAAAGAAAAAGTTCTCAAACTTTTCTTGCCCCTGTATCTTTATTTGTGGCTAATTTTTTCTAACAATATTTATTCATTTTAACGATCTGGGTTTGTTCCAAACATTTCCTGACATTGTATAAAAGTCATAGGTCATCTCGCTTTTCTCTTTAAAATTTCGTCTGGTTTTATAGAAGAAATTCTATAGAAATATTTTTCTGCATTTAGTTAGCTAAAAATAATTTTCCAGTTGACCGCAAATAAATTAGCGAAGAGAATTTTCGAAGGAAATTTAATAAAAATTATATCAATAAGAATTCCCATGAATGAAATAAATGATATTCATTTCATTTCATTCAATTCTTTTTTTTTTACAGAATATATTTATTCCATCTCCTGAAAAAAATTACAAATAAAAGGAAATAAAATGGTAGCCCCCTTAATTGCAAATTTTATTGGATTTGAGTGTCGGTTGTCGTCGAAGAGTGCTTCAACAAGTAATTTTTTATTTCTCAGATGAAATATGAGAAGAAAGAATCGAATGAACTTTAAACTGTATACATAAATAAACCCTTTATTTCAGTATATACAAGATATGCCATGTAATATATCAAACAAGTCGTAATGAAGTGCTATGAATGAATTTAATGAGCAATTAATGTTAGTGGAAATGAGTTTAATTGTACGTCTCCTAATCGTACCACATGCATTTCTACAAATTCTTTATTTGGAATTGCTTGGTTCGCTAAGTTTAAAAATGTCCTTTTACTCGTTTATATTTATGGTAATAATGCAAGTGTTAAAAAGAGGGTAAATAAAGATTTTTGATTATTTATTCTAATGTCACAAAAAATAAATACATCAAATGGTTCTATGGGTCGGAAGCCGAAGTTGCCCCGGATGACAGAGGTCCTAGTTGTGGTCCTGTTCTATGCCGTTGAATTAGTAAATTGATATTCAATAACAAATGAAAAAAGGCCTATGGATACTTACTTAACAAAAAATTACCGCACCCCCCCCCCCACCTGAGGAGGGTATAGGGAAGTACCGGAAGCCCTGAGTTCGTCTGTTTTTTACCCCCTTTTATCCGCCTTTTTAACCCCCATTTTTTCCAAAAATTGATTTTTTCGAAGGTAGTATTTAGAAAATGAAAAAAGACCTCTATATTCTTACGTTTCTGATCATTTCCAATCGAATGGCATATCACATTTGAATATTACCATATGTTGCCATATGAAAACGTTAATAGTTTTAAAGACCACATGACTGCTAACCTCACAACTCCGACCTCACTGGGACAATTGGGCCTAAACTTCATAGTAATGTAGTTCTTGCTTAGAGGAATCTGCATACCAAATTTTACTCCTTTTCATACCTACACCGAGTGGCAAAAAAATTAGAGACATTCCTTATTTGAAAGTAAACCAGTCCGGAAGTGACGTTTTATTAGAGACACCTCTTACGGAAAATGGATCGGCCTCCCTGTGACACCCGAACAATGGAACATGCCGAAGCGGTGTATAAAAGGGATGCATTGGATCACAAGTTGCATCTGGCGCAGACAGCACGAGGCTATGGACCCATCCTGTCAGCAGACAACCGTACAGGCGGGTGGAGGAGGAGTGCTGATCTGGGGTGTCTTCTCTAGGGACACACTGGGTCCTCTGATATCCGTAGACACATCCCTGAATACGACACACTACCTGAACATTGTTGCCGATCAAGTGCACCCGTTCATGATGACTGTGTTCCCTGGTGGTGACGGACAGTTTCAGCAGGACTATGCTCCCTGTCACTGTGCTCGAATGGTCTTGGACTGGTTCGAGGAAGATGACGTGGACTTCCACCTGCTTCAGTGGCCAGCTCGGTCGCCCGATTTCATCCCGATCGTGCATTTATGGGTTGAAATGGAGAGAACCATCCGACGCCTTCCCACACTACCGTCCAACCTGCACCAATTACGGCATGCTGCGATGTCAGCCTGGGTTGCTATTCCTCCGCAACGGTTTCAACACCTTGTTGAATCCATGCCAGCACTGTATTCAGGCAGTTCTCGCCGTTAAAGGAGGCGCAACACGCTATTAGCGGGGTGTCTCTAATAAATTGGTCGTTCAGTGTATAAGGAACGTTCAGGTTCGGACGATGTAGTTATCACGGAAGTTAATGTGAAAATGGGTAAGACGAAAGATTGAAGTTTGAAAGAGGGACGATCGTCGGTGCAAGCATCTCTGAAACGACGACTCTTTTAGGATTTTCTCGCCCAACAGTATCTCGGGTGTTTAGAAAGTGACAGTTGAGAAAGAAACTTCAAACGATAAGGACTATTCTGGTCGAAAAAGGCTAGTGAACTAGAGGGGTGAAAGGCGAGTAGCACGCATAGTCCGCAGCAACAGACTGAAGGGTAACAACACGACAAATTACAACTGAATTTAATGCAGGTGCATCACAAAGCATATCCCAACGCACAACAAAACGGACTTTGCAAAGGATGAGTTTTAGCAGCAGGAGACCATCAAGAATGGCTTTGGTATCACAGAACAATAGGAAAGGGCCTGTTGTGGGCGACGTAATTGGTCACTTGAGGAGTGGAAAAAAGTAGTCTGGTCCGATGAATCTCATTTCCTGCGCCATCATGCAGATGGCAGGATCAGATTATGGCGCAAACAGCACGAGTTCATGGACCCCTCCTGCCAAATGACTGGTGGCGGTATTATTTATTGTGTGGGGAATGTTTTCCTGGAGTACACATGGTCCCTTCATATATGTGGACACCACGTCCCTTATATAACCATCTATATAAACTGACAGGAAGTTTGCAAGTTAAAATACGTGATGATTTGTCTAAAATGATGAGATGGGATTTAAAGTATAAAATTTAAATGTAATAAAACTTTTCATAATAATATCGTATAATGAAACCGATTATTAATGAGAACTGTTAGAAGAATATTTAAATGTAAATTTTTATTTTAATAGGAATATTGATTTTTTTTCTATTTTTCATAATATGAAAATTCCTGCAGCCTTAACACTACAAGTTAAAATGAGGATCAGTTATGAAATTTTTTGGATTTCTTCTCCTTTTTCATAAGTATTAATTCTCGTTTCCTTCTTCGTATTCAGTGCACATACTTTGGCTCGTTTCCTTTATGAGGCACTGACGGCGACATCGCCGACGACAACATTATCTGTCACAATCGGTGATAGATTGCGTCATTTGTCGACGATCTTGTTCTTAATTTCGCGGTCCGAATTCTTGCTCGTTCCATGCGAACCTCGAAAGCGACGAAAACGGAACCCTGATATAGACACGCAGGCATTTTAGCCCCACAGGCGTTGACGCGAACGAACCTACGCAGCTGATGATGATGGTGACGATCATGTGGAAAGCGTAATGGCCCTCCTTGAGCGCCCCATTGATTGTCGTTAGTCACGAAACATTGCTCCCAGCCTCCCTCCCCTTCTACTACTCAAACGTATTTTCTCCTTGTCGGTGTTTTGGCGCCTTTTTATACGTACGCCATCTTGTTAATTCGCCACCTAATCTGTTTATATGCCTCTCAACTTGTTCGCTTGATGATTTTTTTCCCTAATCTGCGCTGGTAATTGGTTCCGGGACCCTGCTCCCGATCGCCTTTCTCTATTCCTTCATTCTCGAAGGATTTTAAGCAAATACTCCGAAGCCATCCTAGCAATTACTTTTCACTCACGCAATTTCCTACCACCAATGTCTCCTCATTAAACCGCAATTAAAAAGATTCGATTCGACAATAAATCATTGGGCGGTGCCACGTTGCTGCTTCCGGCCGTCGCCATAAATAAAAAAAAAAAAAGCGGAGAATGTTGTTGAACATCTTCAATTACAAATTAAACAAAGGAAAACACGAAACATCCATCCCTTCTATAATTGATCCACCCCACCCCCTCTCTCAACAATCCCTTTTATAGTTGATACCAGCGCGAAGGTTTATTCATTCACTTTCATCAAATAGTACGAGAAACAAATTTGAAGTACGTGAAAAATCATTTCTAGTATAGTCCATCCAGCCTAAGTTTGCGCGAAATGTGATGGCCGTTTCAATTGTTGGACATTGTTACAACAAAAATTAAACAACACATGGCAATTAAAATGTCCATCATATTTCGCGCAAAACTAAAGCTGGATAGACTATATACAAAGCCCATCGAAGAGAAATCGCTGATGGTGGATGTTCGATTTTTAAAAAAGAAATAACAAATTGGATTTTCACGTTTTGATTTTGAAAAGAACAGTCCGGTATAAGGTTTACTAAAGGAGAGAGAGAGAGAGAGAGAGAGAAAGAGAAAGAAAAGGGATAGTTCATTTAGTTAGAGAATCACTGTATCATGAGGAACCCTATCATGGAATCACTTTAACTGAAATTTACTGTGGGAATCAAGTTACTTGGAGTGAAAATCCCGTTTTCCATCAAGAAATCATTGATGAATCTTAAGTTCTTGGAAACACTATCAACGTCTTTAGGAACAGGCCTAAACATATATAATTACAATAAAATATTTTTAAACGATTACTTAGGCTCTTTTTAAATAATAACGACTGATGAAAGTTTCTTGAACGAAGGCACATCTCACTTCTTCTTTAGCTAAGCATTTCCCGCACATAGCAAGTGTAAAGTTATATAATAAATATAATGTATACTGGAGATGAACCTCCAAACATCAGGTAATGATTTTTTCAATGAAAAATGAAAGAAAAAATTCTGCGACCTGGATTCGAACCAGGAACTTCGGGTATCATATGCCCGACGTCTCTACCAATTGGGCCATCGCAGACACCCGGACAGCCATGCTGTCACAAGGTATCTTAAAGACAATCAAATAAAAGAAATAAAAAACTCTTTCACCACAACAAAAATTAAGGAAAAATACAACCTGAACCTGGAAGCGCTTTTCGACAGCAAGGCTATCATCATTCAGCAGGGACCAAGGAGTACACTAGGGGGAACCGAGTGAACTGACTTGAAAGCGACAATCGACGACAATCGAACAGTGTAGTGTATCGGTATTCGTGTGGAACTTGAAGCATAGCTTCCATAATCTCACCCTTCATAATGATATTCCAAGGGAAATACACTGAACTAGAAAAGAAGCCTGATGTACCCACAAAGGTCATCCAAAGTATGAAAGAAGAAAATTGCCTCCTCTTGGTGGAGGAAAATTTGATTGACGATTGTCTGAACTAGGAGTATATTACATAGTAAGCCACAGAAAAAACGAAAGAATTTATGAAACCCAGTAATCTGGGAAGATGACATTATCAATGTCATCAAAATTGACATCAAGGATATGTCTTGGATTACGATGCCTTTTTCTATGTAGAGAATGTTTTAGAATGCCAGAGACTAGATCATTATCATGATTTGCCATAATAGGCAGCACGGTTTTCATGAGCTCTTGAACATATTTCCCGACATGGGTCATATCGAAATCATTATGAATGGAGTAATTGCGAGCAATTCTCCTATCTAATTGTGCAATAGCCCTTAGGGTAATGTTCTGGAAAGTTTGGAGTTCCTTCCATCTTGTCTTGCAAATCGTAGCCCAGACGGGCATGCCATATAGCAAGATGACACGAACAATTATTTTGTATAAGAGTAGTTTGTTATCAACACTGAGGGCACTGTTACGACCCATTAGAGCAATTAAGCTAAACTTTGCTTTTTTTGGCCTTGTTCATCGCATAAGTCACATGCATATTCCATGATAGTTTTGAATCAATAACAACGCCAAGGTATCTATAATTATCAACCCATTCCAAGTATTTGCCATATAACTTTAAGGAGTCAAGATTTCTCTTTTCCTTCTTAGTGATAAACATTGCTTTGCATTTGTCGACATTCAGTTTTAATCGCCACTTGCTAAACCAGATTTCACATTCTTTAAGGGCTTTCTGCAAACGTGATACAACAACACTAGGCTGGCGTGCCCATGTCAGTATAGCAGCATCATCCGCATAAAAATATAGCTTGCAGTAAGAGATTTCAGGGAAGTCACGTATATAGTAATTGGCGCCAGCACTGATCCTTGTGGGACACCGCCATTTATCTCACAGGTATCAGATAATTCATCTCCAACTCTGGCCTGAAAAGACCTGTTGGACAGAAACGAGTGAATTAGACTAATTAAATCATGTGGGAAACCATCAGTTATTATTTTATAAATAAGGCCTTCATGCCAGACCTGATTAAATACTTTATGAACATCTAAGAAGATGACGCCGCAATACATCGAAAGATTAAGGGGAGTTTTAACATCCGCTATAAGTCTCCAAACTTGGAGCTGGCAAGAATGTTCCGCCCGAAAACCAAATTGTTCTGCACGGATGAGATTATTGGTTGTGCAGAAATCTAAGAATCTTGTGAGAATTGTTCTCTCCAAGACTTTGGATATAGAAGACAGCAAACTAATGGGCCTGTAGCTTACAGGGTTTGCAGGATTTTGACCAGGTTTAGGGATACTTAGGACAACAGACTGTTTCCATGTATCCGGAAAGTAACAGTTATCCCAACAGTCGTTTATAATTTTAGTGATATCACTAGTTACATTTTGCGGTAAGTTTTTTAAGGCATTGTTATTAATAGTGTCTTTACCTGGTGCCTTCTTTTTCTTGAGTTTCTTAAAGCAATTTTGAATCTCAGCTACCTGTATTTTATGTTTGGCCACATGATGGCTATTGTTGTAATACTTTGTTATGCTGCCTTTCTACCATTTTGGATATTTCTAGTCCTTCTGGACGATCATCCTGTGGAGTCACAAATTGTTGTTTAAGTGAATCAGCAATAAGCTGTGCTTTGTCTTGGTCATTAGTTATGAAATGTCCATTAGTGTCTAAAAGCGGTGGAATGTTCATGGCCTTTTTGTTTTGTAAGGCTCGAATCATGCACCAGATAGAATTGTCCTGGGTTAACAAACTCTTCACCTTCTCATTCCATCTATCGTTACGAAGCTTATTTACTCCCTCATGTACTCTTCTCGTAAGTCGGTTATATTTGGTTTTAAGCCAAGGCTCTCGTGTTTGGTGCCATTGCCTCCTTACCCTGTTTCTTTGATCTATTAGATACTTGATTGCTGGAGTAAGATCGAGATGATCAGACCGTTTCACGTCTACTGGAGAAGCACAAGCATTGATGGCTTCAGTAATACGTGTAGTGACCCTTTCAACATTTATGTCTATCTCCTCCGTACTATGCACGTCATTGAGTAGATTACTGTCATTCTTGAGAAGATCTCTGAAAAGTTTCCAATCTTGTTTAAGCCCCTTTTGTTCTCTGCAGTCAATATTGAGATTTTCAAAATTCAGTGCGACTGGTTTATGATCTGAAGATAAATAATCAACAGTAAAAATATCGAATGGCTTATAGAAGCCTTTCAGCAAAACAATATCAAGGACATCACTTTTTTTAATGTAACAATTTTAAATTATCGATAGAAAAATCATGTCCAGTCTCGACGGAGTGTTTTGCTATGGCGGAAAGGTTGCTTCTCCCGAATCTTCTGTGGTCTATGTGTTCTTTAAACCTGGTTGATAAAC